>JALIZH010019890.1:0-32383 GCA_030522465.1 Rhipicephalus appendiculatus
ATCCTCACTACCTAGCTGACAAGTCGCGTTTAACACTGCTTTAGTTATGACTGTTGGCGCAACATGCATATTTTGGCACGTTTTGATTTTTATAAATTTTATTCCTTATATTTTTAGCTATTTCATCAACTTAAAGTTTAAATTTACCTAAGCCCTACAAGTCAAAACCATAATTATAACTTTTGGGCTAAAACTCTAAATTTTTTTTCTCGAAGGGTGTGACCTACCTTTAGCGCCATTAACTGAAGTTGTTTTATGTAGCACTGTTAAGGGCTACCATCCTCAGGGAGCACAAGCGCTACATATAAGCTTACCGCTTGTGGTGTTGCTAATACCCTTGTTGATGTTGTCATTGTTACGCAACTATAAACAACTGGTTATGTAAAACATATGCGACTGTTCAACATATGTCTGTGCGTGCAACATTTGCGCATATCCTTAGCGTCATTTCGTAACGGTTCGCTCAATAAAAAAATTTCAACACAGCCAACTTCTATCCGCACGCTTCGCATAACATCGATTCCCCAGGTATGTGGGATCTGCCGAATTCTGTCATGAGGAAATTGCCAGTACAGTGCAAGCTGCTGTATTGTGTTACACGAGTCTTCCAGTTGAAGAATTCACAACGCCCACGAACTATAGGTGGCGCGCAGTTCGATTCAAGATGGCGCCCGGAGGAGGGTCAACCCGTTTGTTAGCATAGGACACGGATGAAGGAAACTCAGGAGAGGCCCTGACGTCACTCTCTGTAAAGCTGCGGTGAAGCTGGAAGTCGGCCATATTGACTGGGCAGATTCTCGTCTCATGTTTACAGTCGAACAGCGCAGTAGAAGACACGTCGCTCTCTCCGGCTCGAAAAGCACGTGGCACGTGGCAAAAACTAAGTTGTGGCGGATCACCGGCGCGCGTGCTGTAACGATCCGAAACCAACTGAACGGAACTCAACACGTTGAGCTAGCGCGTCACCGCTGGCTAATGATTTAGTGCTAGTATTCTGCCCTTGCGCCGAAAGCGGTTTATATGAGCATCGTAAATTATACCGTAATACCCTGCTTTTAATAGTTTATGTGACAATATAAAGACAATTTATTGGACCAGCCAAACTACTGTTCCGATGAAAAGCGCCTGCAATAGAGTAGCTTTTTTTTTTTTGAAACGCTGTAGTTTTATGCGGCTGTATTGTTTTTCTCTGTTTGGGCTTTCAGCCATACTGCGAGCTAGACGCGGTGATATGAAAAAATCTGCGGAGCCTCACGGCACTTCAGAATGCTCGGCGATGATCGGCAACACTTGTACTTCAGGCACGTTACGTACGTAAAGTACGTGTAGCACGAGTGCTACATTCAAACATTTAGACCCACGGCTAAGCAATCGGCAGTTCACTAGCACAAACACGTATTTTGGCCGTGGCTTGAATAATCGTCCTCACTTACTGAAGAAGTTACGGGTGGCCACGTACCGAGGAAATGTGGCGATCGCAACAGCGCGCCGACGAGGATGCAAGCACAACAGAGCGCCGCGGACTAGACACACTGGCTACGGCATGCGTGGTGTCAATGTTTTTACAACTTTATTAACCGTCTCTGCAGAAAACATGATCGTCCACGCGCCGTTGGTTTCTATGACGCGGCGCTCGGTCTCAGTGCCTGTGTTGCACGTGTAAGTCCACCGGCGTCAGCATTGTGCAGCCGGCAGGGGCGTAGCCAAGGGGGCGCTCGAACCCCCCCCCCCCCCCCCCGCTCCCCCCCCCGAAAAAAATTATTTCAGTGTTGCTTGCCTGCATATACACGCAGACATACAAACGCCCGCACGAACATACATAAACTACCGTTGAATAGCCCCCCCCTCCCCCCCCCCCCCCCACCCCCGAAAAAAAATTCTGGCTACTTCCCTGGCAAACGGTGACTGTGCACGGCGCAGGCGTACAAATGGCACTTGAACGCGTATGCTGTAATCCCTAGCGTACTCTGTTGCAAGTGATCATCGCAAGCAAAGCAGAGAAGGTGTTTTAATGGGCACAAGAACGTTGTTACTATACTGAGCGCGAAACTATATATGATGTCCCCATCTCGTCTTGCGGCACACAAATGTTTCGCCCGCTGTCACTAGCAGGAATTCTGCACAACCGTGGCTTACCCGCAAGGCGTTAATCGAGCACGGTGGTTCCGTTCTCTAATGGTGCCTGAGCATGATTTCGCTAAGCTGATCAAGTCATTCATCTGCTTTATGCGCTGCACGGTGCGTGGATAGGCATTCGTTCCATGCACTGTTCAGACTCCGTGGTTACCGACAGGTTTTATAAATGTTGCTGGGTGCAGTTACAGCCGGGAGAACACTGCAGAGCTAACAACGAGGCGAAATAATGGATACTGCACGCCACGGTTCAGTACGAGACCGAGGTGTAACCTAGGGAAGCGCACATGCCGCCGCCGCAGCCATCACAACACGGCGCGCCACGTAACCATAGCAACGCCGCCATTGTGCCCAGTGGATATGGACGCTAAGACGTCATTTCCTCCACACTTTTTCGCAGCGCGCGGGCTGGGCAGGGCCTTTCCTTTCTTTCCTTCATCCGTGGCATCAGAACAGATAGGACGTGCGGACGTACGGTCCGTGCCACTTCAATCGGCTGAAGCCATGAGCTGCACTGAAATGGCTATGAAACTAAAATACTTTCCCAAACCATGAAAAGTGCTAAGTGCTCGCCACCTATTTATTTGCCGAGGTGCGAAAGGCGCTACAGTGCATCAACGATGCTTTGCGAAATCATCTGCGTTCTACAGAAAACAGCATAAACTAAAATTGACGTATGAACTGAATGACACTCCAACATACGAGATTCCTTGTCCGATAGGGAGGCCCTTCTGCGCATTGAGGATGAAGATTATGGTTCCCACCTCATGGGCGCGAGAGGCACACCGCAAGGAGCGCTTCTTTCGCCCCTACATTCAACATCGCCTTGATTTACCTTCCGAGAAAGCTGGCTGGGATCTCAGGCATCCAACATGCGTTGTATGTTGGATGCCTGAGCACACAGGGGGAACCTCGGAGGAATTGAGGCCAGTCTCCAATAGCCTGCCTCCGCTGTCGACTCCTACGCGTCGGAGTGTGGGCTGCAGTGCGCCCCCGGTAAATCTGAATTTTTTCATCTCAAAGCCAGCCTCAGAGACACGGCACGAATCTGCCTGACGCTCTCAGGGCCACCCATTTGCGAGGCTGAGGAAAAGAGAATCCTCGGCCTGTACATTCACAGTAGCCTCGAAATTGACACAACCATCGCCAAACTCAAAAAGACCGGCGTACTGGTGAAACCGATGATTCACCTCGTCTGAAATAAGCGTGGAGGACTGCGAGGTAAGGGTGCGTTTCGGCTCTCCCAGGCCTTCGTCACCAGCAGAGTCCTGTTCTTCGTTCTCTATCTTCGGCTTACCAAACACGATGCCGAGCGCATAGATGCAATAATACGGAAAGCCGCCAAACGGGCCCTGGGCTTCCCAATCACCACATTCAATGCGCGTTTGACTGCACTTGGCGAGATCTACTCGCTCCAGGAGCTAACAGAAGCCCACGCAGTAAACCATTACACTCTGCTTGCGCAGACGCCTTCAGGGTCCGCGCCTTTTCGCTCGCCTCTACATACGACACGACCACGAAACTCAGGAAATTCTCAGAGTGCTGGAGCTTTTGAGGTATAAACGTTTCGTACAGCCTCTACCGAGAAACATGGACTCGGAGCTGCACCAGGGAAGACGGGAAGCGCGCGTTCGGCCGCTAGAAACACGGTACGGTAGTGACCAGGGTTGCCGTTGGTGGCTACTTTGCGCCAAATTGGCTACTTTTCGACCCCGTCTGACGACAAAAATTTGCAGTTGGCGCCATGGCTATTTTCTGGCTACTTTTAAAGTGCTGATTTGGCGCATTAAGTAGCCATTTTGTCTCATTGGACCACAGATCAACAGCTGGTTCGGTGGCCTCACGCGCATAGTTGGCTCTAAATCACAAGCGCCCGGCGCCGCACCTTCGCCTTCGTCGGCACATTTTCGTTCCATTCATCACACTTTTCAGTGGTTTTGTTAGCAGTGGTGGGTGACACAGGCGAGACCTCGATCCACTTAGAGAACGCGTCGACGAAAACTAAGAAGGCCTGAGAACCCTTTACAGCATACTCCACGCGCACGCGTTGCCAGGGCTTTGTGGTGTAATTCCGTTGTTGCAAGGGAACCGGTGAAGCAGATTTTTGCACGTCCTGACACACCTGACATTGTAGAACGTAGTTCTAAACCAAAAGGTCGAGGCTAGGCCACCACACAAATGTTCTTGGTAACGCTTTCATGTGGCTAGATCCCGGGTGGTCGTCGTGCAATAGCTGCAAGACCTGTACCTGGAGCTTATCAGGTATGATCACCCTTGATCCCCAAGTTATGCATTCTTCGTAAAAAACAGCGCGAAAACTAGGACGAGACAGAGGAAACAGGACTAGCGCTTCCTCTGTCTCGTACTCGTTTTCGCGCTGTTTTTTACGATGTATGTGTACCAACAAGCTCAAGTTCGCTCGCTTCTCAAGTTTATGCATTCTTGCTCTACCGATAGCTTGTCGTGCCGCAAATAAAATGCTCTAAACGCTTCAGAGAACTCTGAAGGCCACGCATTTAGAATGAAGTGCGTCACGGGAGACAAGGTGGGATCACGTCTTGTCGCTCTCGCCACGTCATCCGATTTGAGGGACGTGCTGTCAAATAGCAAGAGACTCATAAGGTTCGGCCGCAGCTAGAATAGGCCATGGAAGCCGAGACAGAGCGTCAGCCACTTCAACATTTCTTCCTTTTCGGTGCCCACTATACACTGTTCTTCCTGTGACATTCCATTTTTTTTTGTTATTTGCATTAAGTGCGTCGCCCATGAGGCGATACTGCGACTTTTTTTTTAATTTTAGTCATTCTGGAGACCAGTGTTGATATATTTCTCGAAACCTGACGTCAACTTCCCTTGAAACATGACCCACTTATAAGATATGAGAATGGTGTTCTTTCGAATAGTAACCAGAGGTGACATTCTGTGCCTATATTTGCCGACCGGACCGCAAATCTATGGGTGAGTGTAGGGGGGGCTTCGCCGGAAAAACAAATTCGGCGAATTGACATTAATGTACAGAACTGGGTTAGAATGCTCTTTACATCCATCACACATGCGACAAGGTTACAAGCGATTATCCAATTTTAGATCAAAACTGCCATGACGGCCTTCATATGAGAAGTGATCCGGGGAGGGGGTGGGGTTTGGACGTCGTGCCGGGGGCTACATAATACGGCCACGCGGGCAGCGGGTTGCTTGCCCCTGTACTAGAGTACTCAGAATAATGCAAAATGAAACTCCGAGTTTCGAAGTTTTAGGGATTTGCGAAAAATCCAGTTTGTACAAATTGTCAGCTAACGTTACCATTTGAAAAAAAAAACTTTCCCATATCCCATGAACGGGTCATTTCTGAAGAAGATTTGGCGTCAGGATTCCAGCATGTCGATAGCGGTCGCCTAAATGACTACAATCAGTACACCGATTCGGAAATGTAGTTTTTCTTAAACGGTTATGCTTCAGCACACGGCGAGCACATGAGGTGCCTCACAAAAACAATGCTTCAGACCAGTCATGCCTACGTAGCACACGTACATGCTTCTGATGCGAATAAAAAAATGTGGACCGAAGACAGTCATGTGCGGGCCGCATGCGGCCCGCGAGCCGCGCGTTTAAGACCCCTGCCCTAGAGTATTAGGAACTATAGAAGTAATCCTCGTGAACCCCTTATGGGTCGTAGAGACTAGCAGGCTTGATTATTTCAATAAAAATTGATCATTGTCCTCTTCAATGGCCGCATACAACGACTAGGAAGATGAGGGCATCTTGCGCTTGACACTTCCTTTGCAGCAGTATCATTTTGAGATATGCTTCAAACAGAGAAATCGCCATGGCTTTACTGAACGCTAAAGTCGAATCCCCTAGACGAAGAGTTACCTTAGACGAAGAATATGTTTGAAGTTTTGCTTGCCCTCCTTCGTAGGAATTGAGGTGTTTTCTGTTTCTGTACATCAGTACGTGAAACCATCTCTAGATACGAGTAGCGGGAGTTGATATTGCCGCTTGCTGTTTGGCGAGCGCGAGCCAGTAAGCCACTAGAATCAAAGAAGATGTTCTGGTACAGCGCGCGCTCTCGCTAGTTGTTGTTTGGACAGCCATCATGTCAGTCTGGTCTGCGTCTCTCCGCCGGCTGAGTTCTTGCTAGTCTGATACCTTTTGTATCACGGGACAGTATGTATGTGCGTGGCGCTTCTACAACATGCCTGGCGGGGCTCAATGAGAACTTGTCTCAACGTTGCTCGCTTAGTGTCGGCGTACTTCTAGCAGACGTTTGCTGTGAAGGGAAACGGCGTCTGAACTTGCATGGCTCATACCACGCTGCTGACCGACGTCGGCGATCACCCGCAGTGTTTTCTTGATGAGAGCTCGGCCACAAATAACGAAGGCTGCAAGCACTGACTAGGGTCATTTTTCTGTGCGACGGTCGGCGTCCACGGCTCGGAATCTCCTCGCGTGGTCGGCTGTCTGTTATCGCTTATTTTGCGCTCACATGGGGGCAACGAAAGTCAAGCACGGAAAGGAATCATCATGCCTAAACTTGCATCTTAGCTGATCAGACGTGTCGGTGGCAGGCGTCATTTGGGTGTGTGTGAGCCGTGCTTTTAGGGACGAAGCTCCTAAGGGTGTGGGTCTGTCCCTCCTCTGTAGTAGTAGTAGTAGTAGTAGTAGTAGTAGTAGTAGTAGTAGTAGTAGTAGCAGCAGCATAGGTCGGCAAACTCACTCATGAGTCGACTCACTCAGACTCAGATTGAAGCGTGAGTCTGAGTCTGAGTGAGTCCGGCTGAATTATACTTAGGTTAGTCTGAGTCCGAGTGAGTCCGCTTGAGGAAAATTTTGGCGAGTCTGACTTCGAGTGAGTCCGGCTGAGTTATACTTTGGTGAGTCTGAGTCCGAGTGAGTCCGGCTGAGTTATACTTAGATGAGTCTTAGTCGCAGTGAGTCTCCTTGAGGAAAATTTTTGTGAGTCTGAGTCCGAGTGAGTCTGGATGACGAAAACACCGGTGAGTCTGAGTCCGAGTGAGTTTGGTTGGAGAGAAATTTCGTGAGTCTGAGTAAGAGTGAGTCTGCTTCAGCAAAATTTTGGTAAGTCTGAGTCCGAGTGAATCCGGTTGAAGAAAATATTAATGAGTCTGAGTCCGAGTGAGTTCGCTTCAGCAGAATTTTGGTCAGTCTGGGTCCTAGTGAGTGCTAAGCGAAAAACGTTTATTGAGTGAGTCTGCGTGGGCTCCATTTATTTTGTCGACCTATGGTTACAAATATTTATAGCCTCCTTTTATGGCGTGCCTTGTAATCGTGTAGATGTACATACAGTCTTGTAAAACCCTAGAAATTATTTTTCAAATTATCAAGCTGTCCATGCCCTCATGTACGAGGGCATGTAAGTGGGCTGTGCAGCATGTTCTGACACATGTACAACTCCAGGCCACTTTTATTAAGCGATATCATGATCCACATTGATTTTGATCTACAATTGTGTACCTAATCAACGGAGAATGAGTGCAATGTTCGAGCTTCATCATTCATGTGGATTCAAGTACGACAAAGCAGCACGATTCGCGAGCATAGAGCGCCCCTTCGCTCTCTGTTGCATTGAACCGCTTGTGTCTTTAGATGCCGCTTCGGTTTTTCCATGAATAAATGTGGCAATTGGGAAACTTTTGAGCGCCAAACAAGACATTCACAAGTACGAAAGAGACAGGACAGGCGCTTTTGAATGCCTTGTGAGTACATTGTTTCGCGCTCAAAAATTTCCCAGTAGCTATGCACCATCTCACCGAATTTCAAGCTTTGTTAAAAATGTAGCGACGACACAGACCATCGGCTTTCGTCATGTCATTCGCTACCAAATAAACAGCGGCTGCGTTATTTAAAGTGGCTAGATAAAGCTTGCCCCCCGTGGTACCTCGAAAGTTGTAGCGACCCGATTTCAAGAAGGAAGGGGGTAGAAACGCACCATTCATGCCATACGCGACGCTTCATCACTCGCAAAAACAAATTTCTTCAGGCTGCAATGTGGTCAAAGAATTCTGTTAGCTTTTAAACTTTAATGACCTCTTCGAATTCTAGACTCTCTTTGCGAGATATTGCTGCCATATTTTCCCAGCACGCCTGCAGTTCAGTCCTTGCTGACTCAAGCAAAACCCGTTTTTTTTCGTATTTTTTTCTTTTCTTTCCTATTCAGACACCTTTTCATTCATAGACAGCGTTGGCGCGCCGAAGCACTTTCGGTGGTCCCTCAGCCGTCATTGTGTTCGTCCAAGCCACACGGCAAAAAGCTTCATGGCACGGGCGTTTCCCAGGCTCGTTTCCCGTACCTTGCTTTCGAGCTCCTAATACCCGCCAAGGAATGCAAGGAAAGTACAAAACGAAGCAACGAGCTCGACACTCTAGGCTTGGGGCCTGCAACACAAATATCTCTATTCTTTCAAAAGTGAACATTCGGCAGGAGTCTGTCTGGTTGGGATAACAGAAAACTGGAGAAAAGGGAAAACTCCAGCCAAAATTTATTTTAAGAAACCGCGACGTTTCGAAGCATGATCGGCTTCTTCTTCAGGGGTGAGAAGGCCCGAGATGTGCAACGCCTTCTTGCCAGGCGGGATTGTTTGCCGTGAGTCGTCGCAAGCCCTGGCAGTAGAGGGAGGGCAGTGCCCCCGTGGTGTGGTTGATGTTTCCCGCTGTCTGCTCAATGTACCAGGAATCGAGAAGGGGAAATCACAGCCGTCGGGACTGGTATGGTGGTCAAACCGCTAGCAGTGCTTTGTCACTTCGCTCCGTCCGCTGTTCAAGTGACGGAGGTCATTCTTGTGCTGCCTCATTCTTTCATGGAAGTTCTTGGTTTCCTCAATGTAGGAAGCGGGGCAGTCGGCGCACGTGATCTGGTACACGACGCCCGGCGCTTTTTCCGCAGATGCGCTGTCTTTGGGCCGAGGGATGAAACTACCGATGGTGGTGGATGGCTTGTGGGAAACGTCGACCCCTGCCTTTCTTAGTATACGGGCTATTGCTTCGCTGGCGCCCGCAATGTCGGGGATCGACACGCGGCGTCGTTGCGGCGCCGTTGGTGTCACGTTTCCCCCCGTCTTTTCTCTTACGGAGGGCTCTGCGAATATACGCCTTTGTGTAGCCGTTGGTGCAGAGGTCACGAATTATTGTCTTCCTTTCTTCTACCCGCTGCTGAGGCGACGATTGGTGATTTTGGTTGGAGTTTTATATTTAAATTCGTGACGCAGCGAGTGGTTGGTTGTTTACACAATAAACGAAGGCACGTTTCGCTGCAGTAGGGCGATAGGAACTTTAAAATGGATTTTAAATCCGTCCTAGGCTATATTATCTGTTGATATTTCGTAGATGATGCGCGTGTATATACACAAATCTATCCCACATATTATCTAGCCTTCAAAATTTTGTTTCAGAACTTCAATGGAAAGATGGAAGGAGGGGGGGGGAGGAGTAAGCGCTGGTATGAAGATAAGGAGCGGTCTCATAAATATGTGAGACTCGAGCACTGCTCTCGATTCCTTACCCCCTCCCTGCATCTTTCAAGAATGTAGCCTTTGAAGCACGAAAGAAAAAAAAGCGCGTGTCCTGCCTTCATCTCACTAATTTTGTATTCGTTGTAGCACTGGCTTTCGATCATAAGTCGCTGAGCAGTGTCCCCTCATGGGAGACAAATTAGCGCATTTCTCATATGTTTCATGAATCACTAGATGTCATTATGAATCCACACCAATTGCCCATCAGTCTGTTATTCTGCAAAGAAAAACAGTACGTTATGGCAACCTCCCCTGCCACATTTACCCGCTGAAAATAGGCTCCTCAATCATTTATTTATTTAATAGTACCCTGAAGGCCCGAAGGAATTACAGAGGGGAGCTGTGCATTTGAGAATGCGTAAGAGATTAGCAGTTACATCGAAGTAAAAACAATAAAATAATAAGTTATTAAGGATAGATATAATAGCGAGGCAGTGAAAATAAAAAGAGATAAAATTGCTAATAGCGCAGGGTTAACTATGTGAACTTATTGCGTCTGGTTTGTAGTAAACCCTCCAGTTGTCAGTTCAGCGCCTTGTCCAGTGACTTTTTTTCTTAGAAATGAATATTCCTGTCCTTTCTGGGGACTAGTACAATCACTGTGAAGCGGCGTCCGCGTCCCCACCTTTCAATACGGCATTCTTGCAATCGGCTTGACTGTCAGCAATTGGGGTTTTCGGAAAGCAGAAAATTGCCACCTCGTTTTGCGTGGTCTGTACCAGACCATGCAAAAAGCTTCGACCATACCTTTGAACACACTGGCCGGCTCTCATCGGCGCGCCTATGCACGTTCCTTTTTGCCTTGTGTCCGTACCCGGCGTGGTACTGATGCCACTCTTTACCATCATCCACGAGATAGAGTAGTCACTAACAGTTACAACTGGTTCTTAGCCGGCTCAGAAAAATACCTTGCTAGAAACAAACGCAGTCACAACCCGTGTACTTAGATTAAGATGCACGTTGAAGAACCCTGGGTGGTCGAAATATCTGGAGCCCTCCACTACGGCGTCTCTGACAACCACATCATGGCTTTGCGACGTAAAATACCAACCTCTATTATCCGCAATCACTTTGCGAAAGCATGAGATCGACTAAAACCGAACTTAGCATTTCTATAATTCGAAACACTAGTATAATAATTATTGGCGTTTAACGTCCGAGAACCATGATGTGATAATGAGGGGCGCCGTAGTCGACGGCTACGGAAATATTGGCTACCTGGGGTTCATTACGTGCGCCAAAATATAAGCACACATGGCTCAAGCGTTTCGTCATCCATCGAAAATGCGGCCGGTATTCGATACCGTGATCTTCGGGTCAGCAGTCAAGCACCACAACCACTAGACTATCATGGCAGGTGTTTTCGAAACTTTAGAGAGGCATAACCATGCAACCTATAACCATGTTTCCAAAATTTTTCAAGGTTGGTGAGCTCGATTCTGCAAAAGATGGCCGCCTCATATTATTTTCTTTTTCGCGTCGTCAATGAGCGGTAAATCGCCTGCAAGACCATTGACAGTTTCATGAACGTGTTTAGAAAAGCGCCATAACGTAATGTCAAGCTTTCTTCGTTCCCAAGTAGCGTTATTAGGCCTTCGAACGGCAAAGCGTAAGAAAGGACTTCATTTATAATTGGGTCTGCCTAAAACGCACGTACGCGCTCGCCCATTGAAAACAAACGGCGCGTGCGCATAGCGCATTTCAAAGGTAACAGGAATGAAAACCTAATGTTCCTTGAAGGTCCGTAGACCCATTCTTATATTTAAAGAAAAGATTCTCAATATTGCAAAAATCACGTGTAATGTTGAATTTCTCTTTACGATAGACATCGCGATGCACGGGAAATAACTTCTTTTTGTATGTTGAAAGCTATCATACATATATTTTGAAGGTTGCCTGGCACTTGCGAACCCTTTACATGTGTTATTCTATATACATAAGCTATTTTATGGCGCTCCTTCGACATTTATTGGATGAGCCGGGCCAAATCGAATATTTCTAATTTTTAGTCCGAGTAGGTCTAGTTGAGAAAAAGTCAGGCGAGTATGTGAGTCCGAGTGAGTCCGCTTCAGGAGAATGTTAGTGAGTCGGAGCCCGAGTGAGTCCGGCTGACCAATATTTTGGTGAGTGAGTCCGGATGAGTTATATTTTCGTTATATTTTCGTGTGTATGAGTCTGAGTGAGTCGGGATGAGTAATATTTTCGTGAGTCTGAGTCCGAGTGAGCCCGGCTGAGATTTATTTTGCTGAGTCTGAGTCCGAGTGAGTCCGCTTGAGGAAAATTTTCGTGAGTCTGAGTCCGAGTGAGTCAGGTTGACGAAAATATTCATGAGTACGAGTCCGAGTGAGTCCGTTTGAGGAAAAGTTTAGTGAGTCTGAGTCCGAGTGAGTCTGCATGACGATAACACCGGTGAGTCTGAGTCCGAGTGAGCTTGGTTGGAGAGAAATTTCGTGAGTCTGAGTCCGAGTGAGTCTGCTTCAGCAAAATTTTGGTGAGTCTGAGTCCGAGTGAGTCTTAAGCGAAAAATATATTTATTGAGTGAGTCTGAGTGAGCTCCATTTATTTTGCCGACCTATGGTCTGCCCTAAGAATTGCACCGTGCCACTTCTCTAGGCGATGACTGTCGGACGGCACTTCAAAGAGAGGGACACGCTCTGCAGAAGTCCGATAGCCAGAACGCCAGTTCGGTACAAAACACGCTCTACCCATTTGAGACCCCTCTCAGCAATTCGATGCCACCTTCGTCGATAGAAGAGCATAAAACGCACACGAACAAAAAAAGCCTGCCGTCAATACTGCGTGGCCGCACATGCCATCAAAAAACGCAGAATCACAGCTCGCGCATCGCTGCCGAGACGACTCACCCCGCTTTTCGTAGCGCCATCTAAAAGGCACCGACTAAGCTGCAAGATAACTGATTACGGCCCGAACATCACCTGGACGCGCGGGGATAGCGCTTTTCAACGCATTGCGGGGAGAGTGTCAGCACCTGTCTATGTATATTCTTATACCGCGGTTGTGAGTGTAAGCGCTGTCCTTTCCACTTCCACTGTGTACGTCTTCGGTGCGCTTCATCCATTTTTGAAAAGACTGGAAACGACAAGTATGCGGGCAAAGAAAAATATTGGAGAACGACGACCGATAAGTGTAAATGTTTCTGACTTCAGAAAATAAGTGACTCATACAGCTGCACATGCGTGGATCAGAACGTTGATCTGAGAGTGCGAGCCCAACACTCACTGCACGGCCAAGCTGATGCGATTGCATTCCTCAGTTTCCTTACGCGACGTCGCGGCTTTGGAAGCCACAGTTCGCTAGATTTGCAGCGCACAACGCAGCTAGGGCAATTTATGGGGTCCGAGAAAGGAAGCCTCGAGATATACACGGTCGCACAGCTCACTTCAACCTCGAACAAGTTGTAACACTGGCAGACAACGGTCGCTGTCCACTGCAGGTTTAGTGGCGTAGACTGCACATATCCCATCAGATCTGCTGTCCATGTTTCTTATCATGGAACAATTCTGCGTAGAATGAAAGCGGGAAGTTGGAAACTCTTCCGGCGGGGCGGCTGCGATCCGTAGCGATTCGCCTGTTTAAAGTCTCGTGAGAAATCCGTCGTCGAAACGACTCCAGGTTCCGTTTAAGACGCGGCAGTGCTCATTCGTCTTGATAGTGCTGCCTTTCAACCATTTTATTAGATGTGAAGCATCTTATGGCGAAGCTTAATCCGGTGGTGGTGGTGGTGGTGTGCCGCGTGCCCATCCTTACTGCGCATGCGCAAACCCTTTCAAAAAAATAAAAATAAAAAACCTCCTCTCCCCCCTCTCTCCTCTAGGCATCCCTCCCCGCGGCAACCACACCCTCACTGCGCATGCGCCTCCCCTCCTCTATTCCTTCTTACACTCCGCCCTCTCTCCTCTAGGCATCCCTGCCCGCGGCGTCTACACTCCCACTGCGCATGCGCGTCCCCCCCTCTCTCTCCTCTCCTACGCTCCCCCTCTCTCCTCTACGCATCCCTGCCCACGGCGTTCACACTTCCACTGCGCATGCGTGTCACCCCCTCTCTCTCCTCTCCTACGCTCCCCCCCTCTCTCGCCTCGCGACGCCGACGCAGGCAGCGTCTGCTAGCGAGTTTCTTGGTTGAAAAAACCGACTGCTCGCGCTGCACAACCGTTCACTGGCCACCCCGTATATATGGCAATGGATCTTGACCTCCAAGGTGGTGCCGGTGGGAGATTTCTCCTGTGCGTTGTTGAACAATAAAAATTGGCAGCGTGCGCGTTAACTAAAAGCGGAGTGCGGGTCTCTCTGTGTCCAGTCGGAGTCTTCTGTCTCTCATTGCCCATTAGCAGTGATTGGCATGTCCCAGTAGGAAACACTGCTCCATCACTGCCTGATTTGCGCCTCCCCAGTTTTCTCTCCTGCGCAACGCTGCGATGAGCGCCAGCGTCAACGCCGCCGCCAGTGTAAGCGTTAGCGCCCGCTGCTTCACATCTACACATGGTTCCCTTTAGCGGGAGATGGTGTAATTTTTTTTCGTACATAGCTCTACTCAGAATGGGGTGCTCATTCTTTTTCATGCCTCGTCTTGACACTCACAGCTATTTAATTCCCTCTATACTAACACATCTACTGAAGTACTTTGCCGTACACTCACAATCACGTCAAGTCAAGTTTATTAAGTTATTCAGTTCACTTACATGGATAGAATATTACGTCAGGATGCCCCAAAGTTTCAGCGAAACTGACAGGGGGGACCTCATATGGCTACAGGAGTGGGCTAATTACAAATAAATAGAGCGAAAGTATGCGAACGTGTGAGCAATGATGAACAAGTTTGATTAACAATAACAATACAATCAATACATAACATAATGGTAATACTACTGAAAAAAATGACATGGAAATAATCAAAAGCAAGTGATGAAATTGGAATAACAAAGCAAGATTAATGAACAACTGCACATGACAAATGCAACTAGTTTCATTATAAGTGGTATCAGTTATACAAAAGAAAATGTTAAATTGAAACTAGCACAGAAATGTTGAGAGCTGTTAACAGTTAATTAGACAGTTCAGATGAATTGATGAATTCCTGAACAAAATATTTCTTGATGCGCCAGGTGAAACTATGGATATCGTGCCAATATTCTGATTCCAAGGGCATTGAATTCCAAATAGCTGTGCTTGTAAATAGGGTTGTGAACTTGCCGTAGCTTGTCCTTCCGGCCGGCAAAAGCAGATTATGGCGCTCGGAAAACCGGCTAATATTGCTATTAGTTAAGCTATGATGATCAATGCATGCAATTAAAATGCCACGCGTGATGAGCCTGTCGGCGACTGTGGACAGTCTGTGAAAAAATAATTGTCTAAATGAGAGTAGGTTAAGCTTTGGAAACAATGAGCTAAAGGACGAGTAAAACGGGCTAAAAGTCATTAGACTAACTGCTTGATTCTGTAGTCGCTGCAAACGTTCAATGCGCGTGAAATACGTGTTGGCCCAAGATGATACACAATACGAAATATGGCTATGAATGTAGGCAAAGTACAGAGAATGTATGACGTTAGGCGGAAAATACGTCTTTGAAATATGTGTCCGTTATTCTGCGCTAAAGTAAGTATGACTACCTATGCTCTAAGAGCTTCATTCTATTCTTTAACAGGGACACTTACGCAATATTATGCTGCTTCATGCGTTTTTTCGATAAAAAAGAAAACAAAATAATACTTGCAGGTATAGGCTTTATATCTAGAAAAGCCGCAATAAGCACGAACCGCTGTAATTCTGCTAAGGTTTTCTTACCTTCGATAAACGTTGTCACAGCATCTAATGCGTTGAGCAACACGGCAGTGGAAACATTTTAGTTAATCGCACTGAGTTAGTACCGCAGCGAAATACCGAAGGCCACACCGTAGATAATAAATAAGCAGTGCCGTAGCTCTCTCATGCTATTTTTACATGTAGCGGGACACAGTCTGTGTTTTGGTCCTTGGCAAAAAAAAGAAAAAAAAGTAAAAACCTCCAACCATGTATATTATAATTGTGCCGTTCCAGTAATGCGTAACCTTAGCATGCACTGTGTATGGAAGGGGTGAATAAGGCACACCGCTGTGCTCAATACTTGCACAACCACGGACAGTACATTAAAGAAACTAGCGGTTGCGCGCCTCATAATACCATCGCTACCAATGCGGTGACACCCGTGCCATCCCCCCGCCCCAACTCAGGATGGTATCGCCCGAGTCGCAAGGGGCAGAGGGCCCCCAGCATCGAGCACGGCGGCCGGACTGCCCGTATCGTTGCATCGAAGTTAACGGTCTGTCTGAATAGCGTGTCTCGCCGAAGGAGCAGCGTCTGGGCTTCGCCGAGGCACTTTCCCGCGCTCCCCTCTCCGTCCCATTCTCAGCTCGCTGCAAGTGAGGAAGGAATCTGCCAGTTCAGCTACACTCAACTGTGAACTAATGGAAGCATCTGTAGCCCGGTATGAGATCTGCATATTTTGTCGCTAGCTGTGCCGGTAGCCAATTTAAGTCTTTAAGACGTCGTTGAAAGAGAAGTGCGCTGCGGCTTTCCTGCAAGAACCGGTCACATACGCTTTAAACTGGCGCAAAACGTTTCACTGTGTCTCACTGCTTTCCACTCAACTGAAATACGCTATCTTCTTGAAACAGCGGTTCTTTAAAACAAAAGTTTTTTTTTCTTCCGAATTCTGTTATGCAGAGATTCGTAAAGACGCAACAAGAGAAGACTCTGCTCTCGCTGCATTCACAGAATTCGAGCACCAGAATCCACCTTTCCAAACGAAATTCTCCCCTCTCCCCCTTCTTAATTTCTTCAAAATGAACTAGGCGGCATGGAAGGATGAGCATTTGCCGCAGGAGCTTCACTTGTTTGCCTTGGCTGCAGTATGATTGTGCATTGGCGCAAGCGAGTTGCTGCTACAATGGCGAGTTAGATAACAGCATACACGTACTTCGAGTAATATAGACAAGAAGTAAAAGCATCGATTCCTTAAATGCGCGAGGCAGTACAAACCGGACACGATTGTTAGCTGACCGCTGTGGATGCGCGCAGCTGTGGATGGTGAACAGTGGATAATGTGCGCGGCGGCTGTCGTTTCGCATGACAACATTGCATTATTTTTTATTTGTTTTCATGCCAGGGCGCCCTTACGGCTCTGCTGTCTACTGCAGTTGAAATATTGCGGCGCGATAAAATGGCGCGTCGTTCGCTCTTCAGGGCCTACGGTCTGGTTGACGATTTGCATGGAGTTCCAAGTGAACTGCGGTGAATGCTGCGTGTATTTAAAGCCTGCTTCAAGTTCCGTGTGTCAACGATTTTACAAGTTGAAAGCGGCATCTTGGCTACACGAGCCGTCCGTGGCCTTTTGCGGTTAATTTTCCCAATCTTTAATAACCAACTGGGCATATTTTGTGATTCCCTACACTTGAGTGTTTCATCACTGTCATTATGATAGTCACATTATTACAGCCGAACGCGTATACTTAGATTTAAATACATATCGATGAACCCTTGGAGGTCAAAATGAGTCCGAAGTTCGCTATGGCGGCTATAATGAACTAGAATTCTGACATAGTATCCAAAGCAACGGTTTCCGTGTTACGGGGAACTGCCGCACCGCGCCGCTGCTGCACCGGGATTCGTGGTCTTTCTGCGCTGAGAAGGCGCGCGGAAAAGCGGCGGGCGTCTGCCACGCAACGTGGCTTTTTGGGCTAGTTTGTCAACGTGGCTTTTAAATGCGAAGCACTTCTTAGCGAACTTCGGCGACTTCGAGCGTATCTATCTATCTATCTATCTATCTATCTATCTATCTATCTATCTATCTATCTATCTATCTATCTATCTATCTATCTATCTATCTATCTATCTATCTATCTATCTATCTATCTATCTATCTATCAAGCCGCCTACGCCTTTGTTCTCTCCAGGCCGTATCGTTAATGGGATTTATACCAAATTTGGTATGGCATGACATGACTTTATGACGAACATGAATAACGTGAAAATCATGAATCTCTTCTCATGAAAAGTATGATTTACACGCCTAGGCCGTAGTGCTCCTAAGGCCGTTTTCTTAACTTGCTATATCCAAAAATTGGTACGATGAGACATTTCTGCATGACCAACGTAAATGACAGGTGGTAATATGAAAACCATGACGTGCATGTCATGTACAATAAGATTTACATGCCACGCTCATGGCATGCTCGCCGCCGTTTCGCTAGCTTGATGTACACCGAACTAGCTATTGCGCGACGTGACTGTATGACGAAAATAATTGCCAAGTGGTAATATGGAAATCATGACATGCCATGTGCGACATGATTTGCATGCCACGCTCATGGCACGCTCGCGGCCGTTTCGCGAGCTTGATATACACCAAATTTGGTATTGCATGATGTGACTGTATGACCAAACTAAATGGCAAGTGGTAATGTGGGAATCATGACATGTCATGTCAACATGAATTGCATGCCACACTCATAACACTCGCGGCCGTTTCGCTAGCTTGATACACACCAAATTTGGTATTGCGGGAAGTGACTGTATAACCAACATAAATGGGAGGTGGTAACATGAAAATCTTGGCACGGTTATCATCTACAATACCATTTACATGCCACGCTCATGGTGCGCTTGCGTCCAGTTTGCTAGCTTGATATGCAGCAAAATTGGTATTGCGCGACGTGACTGTATGACGAACATAAATGACAGGTCCGAACATGTAAATCTCGACATGCGTTTTATCTACAGCATGATTTGCTCCTTGCTGGCTGCTTCGCATTACATCGATTCCCACAGTGCGTGAGATCTGCCGGTTTTTGGGGGGGGGCTAGTTGGTTATACGCTTGAAAATGGGGCATAGCACTAACACACACGGACGAGGTAGATACAGCAGGACAAGCGCTATCTTTTAACTGAGCCCAACCCAAGAAACTACGCGCCGTAGTTTCTTGGGTTGAGTTTGCACGCAAGGCACTTGAAGTCTATATAAGTTGAATTATGCGGCGCGACATGCACCTAAACCATGTTTAACCGTCGTCTCTGAGCTGGAACAGCAAGAGAATGCAAGAACGATGTCCTGATAATGTCATCCTAGTTTTGGCACCTAACACCCGACCATTCATTTTACTTGATTAAGTACTGAGTGTCAAGATGCAAAATATTACTGTGCGAAAAGGGCTTTTTAAGAGCGTATGTTCGTGTTTCATGATCTAAGCATAACTTCATCAAGGAGCTTGAGTTAAAGATAAAAGGACGATATTCATGCGTCATTTCGAAACAACCTTAAACATTGATGGGATATCTGCTGCGTTTTCACCATTCGTCTCCGTTTGAGTTTTGAAATAAACGCGCGTGCCTAACAGCGCCATGCAGCAAGCTTTGTGCAAGAAGGCCACTTGAGCTAGTGTCGGTTTGAGCTCGTTCGCATGCTCGTCTCCTGCCTGGCTCCCTCCGTGCTAGTTTTATTTCCTTTATTTTTCATGAAGCTCGGCATCTGAACCGCCTGGCTCGCTCACATTAGCCTCGCTACAATTCAGCTATCTACATTCTATGGGATGGCGTTGATGTAGTTTGAAGTGACTGTCATTGTAAGCTTCTGTACTGAAAAAGGATGAAAAGCAACCATGTCCAGCAATCTGGGACATCGACTAGTGCGGCAAAGCCGACCCCAAGGGGAAGCGCTGGGCGTAACTCTATGGGGAGCGTTCTTCAAAAAATGATTACTGAGCAATGCCTGATTTTTCGCTAATTGCACTTCAGGCACTTAATGCTGACAACCTCCTTATGTGGTACAACGCGATTAGTTTTAATCGGCCGGCTGGATTTTTTCCCGAGACACTTTTGTGCATCCATTGAAAATGTATGGGGTGATTTTTGAAAAGCTAATTGTAGCGCAACGATAACGTATTCGCTAATTGCACTCTCGTGGCATGTACGGTAGGACAACCTGTCTTTGTGCTTGCAATTTCGTGGGATTACGCTGGGTGGATTTTTTTTCCTGAAGAGCTTTTCCAAATCGATAGTGCAGGAAAGCAGCATTACAGGGGTAAAAGAATCACCTGTCGGTAAATCGATGAGAAAGTGGACGTTGATCATGGTAAAAACTCAGCAAAAGTCTGCAGATGTGACGTACATTATGTGGATGAAGCATCAGGAATTTCATAACCGTAATAAATATTTATCACTAATCTAACCATTTAATTTAAACTTATGGGGGCAGCTCTCAGTGTAGAAGCACATATGTAGTACAGTACATATAGTGTTTCAATGTGAACAGTTACGATAAGGTGGTAGAAAACAATTTGATATCATTGGTTTGTACTGTTTATTGTTCTCATTAATTAGGAGTTCGGGTTAATTACAATCAATGACTTATATGCTATCTATGTGTTGAGTGATGTCATACGGAAAGTGTCCGAGATGGCATACAGATTTGAAGGTATGAAATTCCGAAGTTGCTGTGGCATGACATGACTGCATGAAGAATAGAAATGACAGGTCATAACATGAAACTCATGACACTTATGTCATGAACGGTATGATCTACATGCCACATTATTAGCGCTCTCGCGGCCGTTTCTTAGTTTAAGGTATACCAAAAATATTGAGGCTTGTCAAGAGTGTATGACGAACATAAATAGCAGGTATTAACAATTATGACATGTATGCCATTTATGACATGATTTACATGCCACACTCATGGTGCGCGTGCGGCCGTTTCATTCACTGGATATATACTGAAATTGGTATTATGCAATGTTACTGCGTGACAAATATAGATGACAAGTATTAACATAAAAATCATAACATGTATGTCATGTATGACATGACTTACGTTCCACGCTCATGGCACGCTCGCAGCCGTTTCGTTTCCTGGATATATACCAAATGTGATATGACGTGACATGACTGTATGACGAACATAAAAAAATTACAGCATATCCACGGAGTGAATAATGATGAGTGGGGCGAAGCGTGCGTCCGTCCGTCCGTCCGTCTGTGTGTCTGTCTGTCTGTGTCTGTCTGTCTGTCTGTCTGTCTGTCTGTCCCTAAAACTAGCACCATCCCACTAAAACCACTAACGCCATCTAGTGATATTATTTCCAAGATGATGATGATGATGAATTGTGGCGCTGCCCTTTGTAGCGGGTGGGCAACTCTCAGGTGCCTTAGAGAAGGAAAAAAAATAAATAAAAAATAAAAAAACCTTTGTCCCACAGCCTAGGTAGATATACACGCACACGCTGAGGTGAATTAACCTGTTCGCGACAGCCGTACAATGTCTCCTCGTAGACCAGCTACATTGTCTGAACGGACATATACACACAACGCCATCTGTTGAGCAATTCATGAACTAGAGGTGGCTGGCTACATACATATTACTACGGTGGAGGAGGAGGGAACGACCCACACCCTAAGGAGTTTAGCTCCTAAAAGCAGGTCCTTACATGCAAATTATGGAACGCATGTCATGTACGGCATGGCTTACATGCCCGCTCATGGTGCGTTTGCGGCCGTTTCATGCACTAGTTCTATATTAAGATTGGTATTACGCAATCTTACAGTGTTACAACGATAAACGACCACTATTACCGTAAAAATCGTGACATGTACGCCGTCAACGGCCGTCCAGAGGGCCCGTGAAAGAGCGGAGAGGCATGGCCTCCCGATTCCGACATGGGAGCAGCCAGCGGCGAGCCGAGGGCCCCAGCGGGTCCTTCCCGGCTAGTCCCTCAGGACATCATTAAAGTTCTTTGTCTGTCTGTCTGTCTGTCTGTCTGTCTGTCTGTCTGTCTGTCTGTCTGTCATAGAACTAGGCGGTCACGTACCAAGAGACAGGGATGTACAGACCCGCGGCTTTAGGAGCTTCGCCCCTAAAAAAAAAAACACTACGCTTTTTTACACGTGTTGGTACTGCAACGTTTTGCCTTTGGCGGTAATTATTCGAAAAGTACGCGAAAAAAAATGACACCATCTCCCGCCAAAGGGGAGCATGAGGCGATGCGAAGCACACCGCGTTTGCATCGGTTCGACTAGCTGTTTCCGTTAATGTTGCGTATTGAGTGTTATAGTTTGTGTTGTGTTTATGCTCTTATGTTGTTGTTAACGTAGACCCGAACGCAGACCCGAACGTGGCAGCGCGTGCCAGCGCGTTCTGACTAGGATACAACGCGTTGGTTCAGCATGCGTCTGCAGAATCTCGTTCCCCGACGTCATCACATGATTGCTGAGAGTGTAAGGGGGAGAGGCCACACCGCCTTACCCAGCCCCTTACCCAGCTAGCGCGTGAGCTCACAGCATAAGACGCTCACAGAGACTATGTACATTATATACACACAAGAGTTATTCTTTTGCAAAGTACAAGGGCGTCCCCTGATAAGCTCGGGACACGGAGGCGCGGGCACTCGATTCCCTTTAGAGATGACGCAAGGCTACTGAACCTAATTTCGCTAAACCACCGTTATCGCTCAACATAATTCGTTAGTTTCTGCGTTATTTATTATTCAAGACATTGAGCAACATTCATATATCCGTGCACTGACAGAACATTTTATCCTCCGCGTATAACCTGTAAGGAAATTTTCGAAGCGCGCATAAACCAATTAAAGAATTTAAGAGGAGAACGCGTTAGCGCAATCGAGCTTCGTTCACTTCACCTTCACAGTCGCTAGCCTCGCTTAATTTCTCGGCGGACACATCCACCCTGCCGCAAGGAAAGGTACGTCTGTGCTCGTAACATATATATTGTTTCAAACTGTCCTGCAGTGCCTTTTGTAAGTACAGCATGCAAAATGCTAGCTAGGACATAATTCTTTTTTCTTCGATCCGGAAGGCTACAAGCGCAAATGCGTAGCTGCACTCTTTGTTGATGGTGTTGCTGATAATACGAAAGAGAGAGAGAGAAAAAACTTTATTTAAAAAGTCAGTCAGTAACGTCAGGCATGGCCCGTCGCCTCCAGCCGTCTGCCGGTTTGATTACTTATTCCTGTGCACTTGGGAATCGGTCGGTTGTCACAGCAGCCACTCACTGTGCAATTCAAATGTACGACGCTGGTGCGATTCTACACTTCTGCCACGCAATATTACATGTGTGAAGGGGGGATCCTCGAACTACAAGACATTATTATAGTGTTTTTTTATCGAAACAGTGTAGAACACCTGTTTTCCGTGCGAAGTCTTGGATTAGATTTCCTCTCGAGCCGAATATTCATATTGTCTATTTATTTGCATCTATCTCAAATTCTGGTCCCCGGAAGACGTTTATTTTCGCTAACAATACTTAGCCAACAATGAAATCACGCGCTGTTCGAAAACGTGCGCTTGGTGTAATATCAATAGTAACATGTCTCGTTTACGTTAGTGACGCCCTTTATAAGACAACTACTCACTGTTTGTCGTTTATATAATAATAATAATAATAATAATAATAATAATAATAATAATAATAATAATAATAATAATAATAATAATAATAATAATATTAATAATAATAATAATAGAGTGAAGAACAACGAACGTTATAGTGGGTCATCATCTCCTCCGACATCGCTGGTCTGTCTGTATACCGCGCATTGCTCGATGGCGCTTCTCGTTCGCCCGCAAGATCCGTTGATTTGAGTCGTTGGTCAAGCTACCGGCCGATCCCTACGGCAGAGTTCAATAAACTTTTTTTTTATATATATCTGACAAAATATGGGAACGTAGGCTACGTTGGAGCAGGCTATCCCAACATCATGACAGTAATGTACAAGATAAACATAAAAATACGAAAAATTAAGAATAAAAGAAGAAAAAAAATAATCAGAGTCACTTGGTACATATATACACTATAGGGCTTATAACGAATGAATGAGCACAGTATATATGGGCGTAGTCCAGTTCATATATCGTGATCACATCGCGGATAGAGTCCGAACAAATAGTGGCAAGGTATAATAAGAACTAAAGACAGTTAATTAAATTTGTGTCCATTAAAAAATCACGGAGGGCGCTCACTGCGCGCCTTTGATTATCGGGATGTGGCCATGGTCCAAGTACTTTTCCAATCGTAAATGGTCGTCTGTCGAGGCGGTTCAATCGATCACTCAGTTTACTGAAATAAAAATAGACGCAAACCTACGAGTAAGAAAATTAGAGACAGAACAGAAAGGGCGTCACTCGCAACTAACTTTATTCTCAGAACATCAGTGATTTTTATAGCCGTAGCAACTATGCGCGCGCACATCGCCTCACATGCTCGTCAAAAACACTCGATAAGATTGACAAGAAATGACAAAAAAAAATCGATTAAACGAAAAAAAGATTCGAAGAAATCAAACTCCCCACCACGCAGAGCAACAGAAGTGTCACTAACACATATATCTCTCTTCTTTTTTTTTTTTTTAATGTAGTATGCTTCCATGATTTCACGCGCTAATGTATCTTTACTCTTTCCAAGAACGGAAACACTGGAAAACCCGGGCTCACACTTACAGGAACCACAGTGCACCGGCAAATGTGCCGAAAGTTTATTTTTCACGGAAAGTTCATGTTCCCCTAATTCTGTCATTTATGCACCGGCCTGTCTGGCCGACGTAAACCCTACCGCAACTAAGCGGGATCTCGTACACCACGCCAACCGAGCAGGCGACATACGGCCTTGCGTGCCTCTTCCCACACGGGGAGGGCCTCGGTACAGTCGAAATTCGTGGGCACAGGCTCGCCAACTTGCGGGGCGCCGAGAACACCATAGGTACCTTGTACCTGTTAGCCACATTCTTAAGGTTGTGAGCAACCTTGTGCACATATGGCATAACCATGGGCCTTTTTTCAATCGGCTGCCTGTTTCTTCTCGATCCCTTCAGTTTTTGAAGGAGGGTTTCCGAGACTGCAACGACGACAGAACTAGGGTAGCCAGCTGAACACAGCCGCGTGACCTGATTACTGAAACTTTCCTGCATTCTATGCGGACAAGACTTTACCAGTGCTCCTTCCAGGCACATGGAAGCAACGGCCCTCTTGACAAGTTTAGAATGCGAAGCATCAAAAGGTAGATCACTCAGTTGAGCGCGTTGTTCGTCAATTCGCGGACATTCAATAATGATATGCTCCTCTGACGCATCGACATGATCACAGTGGTCGCAGTGCGGGGACGTTCTTGTTTTTATGCGCCATAAGAAGTGAGGTGTGTATGCAACACCTAATCGTAGACGGTGCAGTAGTGTGTCAAATGGTCTATCAATCTTTTGATTAGGTGTAAATCGGAGAGACGGATCTATTTGATATAAGAGTGAAGACTTTGTATTTTCGTCAAATCAAGCGTTTTTGCACAATTTGTGGCGCAGTTCGGAAAGAACCTTCTTGCTTTCTGAGAAATAAACGGGCACTGGTGTCAAGTGAACTTTTTTGTGTGCTGCAGTGGCTAATTTGTCAGCATTTTCGTTTCCCATCACTCCTACGTGACTTGGAAGCCACTGAAAACATATCTCATGGCCGTCCAGATAACCGATGGTAATTGTTTTTAAGATTTCATATATTATGCTATCATCTATATGAAAATAAAAATCCTTAATCATTTGTAGCGCTCCTTTGGAGTCAGAATATATTACCCAGTTGTGCCTTTGCTGGCTTTCAACAATGAATTTTGAAGCTTGTAATATTGCAACAAGCTCCGCTGCTGTAGACGATGTCTTTCGAGAAAGTCGGAAATCTCTTTCTATTTTATATACGGGTATATGAAAAGCCGCAGACGAGCTTTCATCCATTGTAGATCCATCCGTGAAAACAAATGTGAAACAATAAACTCTTCAACAACAACAGTAACACAATACTCATATGAGAATAATATATTTGTTGTTATTATTATTATTATTATTATTATTATTATTATTATTATTATTATTATTATTATTATTATGTGAGGCACAAATTTTCTTTGAAAAAATTGAGTAGTTGTCTCATCAGAGGCGTCCCTAATGTGAACGAGGCATGCTATAGTATACTGATATTACACCAACCCCGCGTTTTTGGAGCAGCGCGTGATTTCATTGGTGGCTAAGTATTCCACAAAAAAGTTATCTGTAGCGAAAAATCCGGTGCCGACGCTGGTGTCGGCGTCTTCGTTGTGAGTGAAAAAAAAGCATTGCCCGTGGGCGAAAGGTCGAGGTAGCTGCAAATAAATGAACAATATTAATAGCTGGCGCGTAAATTGAACCCAGTACTTCTGCACGGAAAACAGGTGTTCTACAACACAGCCACGCCGGTGCTTGAAACTGTTCGAAAAAAAAAAAGAAACTATGATAATGTCATGTAGTGTGAGAAGGCCCCTTAACGTGTGCTGTGTTGCGTCCCAGAAGCGTAGAATGGCACTAGCGTCAAACATTTAATTGCACCAATGAGTGTTTGATTTAAAAACTCGCCAATAAGCGCGTCAAGCAAGTAATAAATAGGTCCTACCGAGGGACCTTTTAAGAAACATCACCATGTAAAAATATTACCGCGCTGTTCTTGAGCAATACGTGCAAAGAAACAATTACACTATAGTAGCAGCAAGGAAACCAGACGAGAGCTATCTTCAAACTCGCTTGTACGCGTTCTTCGTTCTAAATAAAACTGGCCGAAATAATCGGGTCTCTAACCAAGACCTGATGCCGTTGTGCAGACCGCATAGCCAGTGAAACAAAGAGGTGTGCTTTGCGGTTATGTACGTACATCCAAATATCATCGGGGGTTTTACGTCACAAAACCACGATATGGTTATGAAGGACGCCATCGTGGAGGGCTCCGGAAATTTCGAACATGTGGTGTTCTTTAACGTGCTCTGACATCGCGCAGTATACGCGCTTCCTCCGTTTCGCCTCCATCGAAATGTGACCTCTGCGGACGGGGTCGAACACGCGGCTTTCGGGTCAGAACCCGAGCACTGTAACCGCTACATCACCACAGCGGACGGTCGCATATGTGAATATAATTGGTTTCATTACGCTTTCACAAACAGTCAGCAAAGAGGGGAAGACGAGCTGTATAGCATGTCATGTACAATGAAATACATTTCGAACGTCTTTTATTATGTGCTCTAGAAACGTTAAGAGCGTTGTTTAAATTAAGGCGTCTTTCTTAAAATGCTTAAATTTGGAAAATAATTCAGCAATTTCGTCCCTGTAATGAATTTAGGCCTTTATTTCTGCTACGTTTTGAGCTCTTAAAAAAGATTATCACTGGCAGCGAATACGGCACGGCACGTTGCCTTCACTCTATAGCGCGAAAAAATTCACTTGTTAAGTGACGCCAACAAATATTAGCTACGTGAAGCCTGTCTCTACATATTCTCAAAGCGTCATCGCCATCTCATAGGCTGATATTATTTTCTCGAAATTAGCTTTCACAGATTACAAAAACGGCCGCGACAAAAGGACGTCCTAACTTTCTTCAAGAAACCAGTGGGGCCAACAACTATACAACCGCACGAAATATATTGAAAAGGACGAGAGGAAGGGCAGCACGCCCTTTCGAAATACGAGTTTGTCAAGCGCAGCCAAGTGACTTGTGCGCGCTGATTCACTAAAAAAAAAAATACTTGATTCACGATCGAGCAGCCAACCGACCGGTCGTCGTACACGTCTTGCGCTTATCAGTCAGCGATCACGGTTCGCTCTCGGTGGCGATAGTCGACATCGAGCTGCTTCGTTGTTTTTTTTTTTTTTTTATGTATGGCCACTTTGTCTGCCGCGCGCCATGCGTTATCGCGCCAGTTTTGAAAGTTGAAGGTCTGTACGCCACGTGGTGTGAAAAACGGTGAACTAAAAGCGATGTCCCGAAATGCTGGGTATGTTTCTTCTATTTTTCTCATACCCGCCAAAACGCGTGCGTGTAGACGCTAAGACCACTTTGAGTTCACCAGCTAGCTTGGAGCAAGCCAGTGCGTTGTTGAAAGCCACCGGCAGCGGGCAATATGCCTTTAGCTTTTTCTCCGAAATAGAGTGTCATCTGGATGTTGATGGTATTGTTCTTTTAGGACATTCGTCAGTACACTTGTATTCCCTGTCATACAGCTCACGATAATGCAACTTTGAACGATACATCCACAGAGACGAATGCACAGCGTAGGAAGATCCGTGAACTTTCTCGAGCTGCACAATAATTTCACGTAAAGGGGCGCATTATGCAGTACACCATAACGAAAATATGAATATTAATTTCCTCTTCATTGCTGTCCTTATAATGTCTAGGAGTAATCACTTCTCAGTAATATGATGATCACTCAATGCGCCGAAACTTGCGATGTATGAGTAGAACCGTAAATCACTATCCGTCGAATGATTCGGTGCCGCGGCAACAGCAGCAGTCGTCGACGGTCCTAGTAACCTTCATAATAAAAATTGTCGTACGTAACTTCACTACAGTCCGTAGATCAAAACTTCCATTTCAATTGTTAATAAAAATCCCCCCACGCCAGACATTCCTCTCGTATGGCTCGAGGAATTATACGAGCCGAGCGCAGGCCACTGACGACGCCTGAGGCCACACGCAACCCTTAAGCGGGAGGGACCGTCTTTTGACCATCCACCACATGACAAATCACTACCGCCTTCAGCGCACCATATGCCCCGCCACCTCCCATGCAGCGGGAAATTTCTGGCACTATGGCACTAGTTCCTTCCCCTCTTTCCCCCGTCTTCATACCCCCTCCTTCCGCTGTCTTCTACACCCTGCGATATCTCCCGCCCCTTATGCATCTTCTGCCATCAACGAACCCCATATGGATCATATCATTTGTCGGTGTACTCTACATCGATGTATCCTCGTAGTAAGGGGCAGTGGGAAGCTGCCATGGCAGCTCGGCGCCTGAGGTCCAGGGTGAGATTCTGGATTGGGCCTAGATGATATCGGAGATCTAGCTCCTCTGCTCCCTCAACCACCACACCCTTCGTTCTTGGGATAAAGTTTTCCTCCACTTCCTCGCACGAAGTTGAAGCCCACCAGTGGAGACATCACGCATGCCCAAATTCAATCAGGTTGGCTTCTTTAGTGACTTGTTAAAAACCCAATGAAGGACGACTCTATTTTAATTGTGCTCTCTTGATCCATTTTCGCTTACAAAAGTTATGATGCAAGGAGTGTAAACGCCATTTCGCGACGATACTTTTCTTTCTGTTTGTGCTCCCTTTTGGTGGCCTGCGATAGGACTTCTCCACTATTTTATTACAGGCGTCCAGCTATGGCGAAGCGAAAAAGAGCCACATGTCACCAAGGAGCTAGCTCTGACCAAGACTCTAGAGCAGGGGTCTCAAACTCAGCTCAGCCAGCGGGCCGCAGTCAAGCAATTAAATCCCGCAAGGGCCGGGCAGTGCAAAACATAGAAGCGGGGGGGGGGGGGGAGGGGGGGAGGGGGATTGTACAATTTGCCTGCAAATGCTGCCATTTGAAAGAAAGCTTGCGGCCTTTGTGATCCCTCATTTGGGTACCGCTCGGAATTACAAGTTAGACCATAAGTCGTCTTCGACAGCTGCAGAACTTGTTGCAATATGGGAAGCCATCCAGTTTGTGTCCGGTCAAACAACGGCGCGTATATTTTGTGATTGCCCACTTTACGTGTCGCAACGAAAAACGCTCGCTTCAACGCTGGCAGGAATTGGTGTGGGAACGCTAAATGAAAGTGGCATTCTATCAGCAATGTGTGATCAGACGAGATCAACAACTGCTATAAGGGCTGTAATAGATTTCCTAAATAGTACAGGACTGGACGCTAGGCTCTAAAGAAGGCACAATGCTGTGTGTCCATTGTATATACGCATAACCTGTTTCTCTCCCCATCGTCACCCTTCATCACTTCTTTTTTTCCCCCTTGTCCCTCTTCCCCTGTGCAGAGTACACTCTCATTCAAATCCCGGCTAGATTCCGCGCATGCAAGCAGGAAACCCGGTCAAATTTCGGCCGCCGCTAGACCGTTCGTTAGGCGGCTCCATATGCGGCGCCAAGAGCAAGCGGCCCATTTTTACGGGGCCGCCTGTATAGCCGTGACGCAAGATAGTCAGGATTTTAAGTCAAATTTTTCCTGGCTACGTCCGGCCTACACTTACGCGTGATGTCAATCATGCGTTGGCGGGAAGTCGGTGTTTCCCGTCTATGGGCGGCCTGTGGTTAGGCGGCCCAAAAGCGATTGTGGAAGAAAAAATGTAATAACTCACCCATTTCTAGGTTTTGTGATCTACTTTTTTACCAGGTATGATTATGGCATATTAGAAGACAATTGGTAATGCATTCATACACATACGTGACATAAACACACTTTGCATACACACACGCGGATTCGAACCCGGTACGCACGCATTGGAAGCAGACACCGTAACCACTACACTACAGCGCCACCACGCCCGCTGCGAAATTTTACGGCGGTATATATCTACCAATCGTTCTGACGTCTTGGTGGTCTTCGCTTTTTCTTTTTTTTCGCTGTTGTTGAGCCTTCGTGTTGTGTTGCCATTTTCATTCGGTGAATATATAAGTTGCGGAGCCGGCAGAGCGTCATGAAAACTGCTACATTTCGGTTGTGACTGTGTTCTTGCGCTCGTCGTTGCCGCAGGAAAATAATGTGACCACGGAGGAACCTTACTCCGTGTAATGTGACCTTCAGCGCTGCTCCATGCATTACGTTTACTTCGCCGAAAATGCGCGGATACGAAGTATCGTGCATACGTGAATGTGTAACTGAATGCACGGGGTGAGAAATATTGCTTATTTCTACTGCGCGTTGCACGCTCTTATGCACCGTGACTGGCGCGTTCTGTGCGCTTCAAATCGATGCCAGCGTTACAGAGGCATTTTAGCGTGGCTACAGTAAAGCGTGTGTATTTTTTGCAAGCTCACTGGCGTATACAATTTGGTCAATTTCGCCGCGAGCTCCACGCGTTGTGAACATTTGGAGGCGCATTAGCGCATTCCAAGCAACGCATGTCGATGCTCGCGCCACATTGATGGACATGCATACATTAATAAACAATTTATGCTTGTAGTGCGTGGGCACAGCTCGCGTAATTCAGGCGAAAACTGCGCAGGTCATCTGACAGCGCTCATTCTGAAAGGTTTGAAAAGCACATTTGAAGACCGCATTTATCGCACGTTGCGTGCAACGAGTATACCTAAGAAGGGGAGCCGAAGGTCTCACGACCTTCGTCCCACTTTCTCAGGTTTGCTTGGAGGCCGTTTGAACCACCGTTTTCCCCTTGCCTACGTGTATTTGTCACTGGCACATTACCTTGTTCTCGAATACGCATGATCAGCTGTACCACAGCACGCTCGCAGACTAGGCACTCTTCATACTGCTAAGAAACGTTCATTCATCAGCTTACATATGAAGTTTCCAATGAATATCCGACGAAATGTGCGCCCAAAGACCGCACACATTGTTCACAAACTTTTCTCTTTAATAAAGCTCTAGTGAAAAGGTGTTTAACCCTTTCGACATTTCTGATCACTCATCTTGTGGCTCACCACTTACCAATTCGAGCATGTTGCACTGGACTGTGCCCGCAGTACGCGCACCAACCAGCCTGGTATGGTGTGGCAGGCTCATTGTTCCCGGCGCGGCAAAACCCATCGCACTCGCATTGCGGCGCGTCACATTTCCCTCGATACACACCTTTCATGTGCACTGACGAAAACATATCACCCAGCGGCAGGCGCAAAGCGCGCAACCGACGCAGTTTAGCGCTTTCCAAGTATACGTTGACAAGCAGGTGATCTTGTGAAGGTTACCGAACTCAAAGCTCTGTCACCTGCACGTCTCGTGATGGAGCGGCCGCGCGGCGAACACGAAACTTCTCAGCTTCCGCTGGCTTCCGCGGTTCTCGTCTGTCCGTTTTTTTTCCCCCTTCACGCGCGCGCGCCGGGCGAGCGCGGAGCGCGTCTCAATTCTTCTTTCTTTTTTTTTTTTTTTCGTTCAAGCGCATGCGTGGTGCAGTTGTTTCCGATAGTTTCCGACGCTTCGCCGCGCCCTCGGCGCCGTGTTGGCCGTGTTCCCCGCCGCCGCTCCGCTCGCGGATCGGCCTGCGGGGCCGTATGCGGACTTCGGCCGCTTATCAGCGATTGTTTATAGCCGGCACTCCTCAAGTTCGAGGCCGCCTGAAGAGAGTAACGTACACTTCTCTTTGCCGGGCTGTCCATAGCCGTGATAATAAACAGTACGTCGAAGGATGCCGCCTATATCGAGGCTGTTATCCAGGACCGTACTGAGAGTGTAGCAGGCTAGAGCGAACCAGCTCAGGCCAACCTCTCTGCCTTCTAATAAATCTTTCTCTCTCTCTTTCCATATCTCATATAAAGTTCATTTCTGAAGGAGATTTGGTGCCAGGATTCCAACAACATGTCGATATTGATCTCCAAAATGACTCAAATCTGGACGCCGATTGTGAAATATAATTTTTCTTTCACGGTTATGTTTCAAAACAAGGTGGACACATGGGAAGCTTCACGGAGACAATGCCTTACACCAGTCAGGTCTGTAGCTCATGAACATACTTGATAAGAAAATTTTTAAACAACGTCGGGCGAAGACAGTCATGTGAGGGCCGCGGGCCGCAACCGAGCCTCGCGGGCCGCATGCGGCCCGCGGGCCGCATGTTTGAGACCCCTGCTCTAGAGGAGCAGGAGGCGTGAAAAAGAGCAAAGATTCTGCTCCTTCGACAGAATTTGACCGGTTAGTAGTCTGTTCGCATCA
>JALIZH010019891.1:0-61872 GCA_030522465.1 Rhipicephalus appendiculatus
GACGCGACGCAGCCGGTCCCGCTTCTTTTAAAGACGATAGTCTTTCTTGGGATACCTAAACGGAGAAATTTTGGTCTGTCTGTCTGTCTGTGTTTAGAAAAAGTTTATTTCTTCGTGGTACGTGAACACACAAACAACTAAGCACAATATACATGAAACGTTATCACAAAAATGTCCAAGTCCACAGGATGTCTGTCTGTCTGTCTGTTTGTCTGTTTGTCGGCACGTCACACGATTCAGCTAGCTGGCCAAACTTTAACCCCTGCCTTACGACCTCCAATCTTGACCAAGAAGCATGTGTTCATACGGGTGAGCGTGGGCAATTAAAAATCAAATATTACGCATACCTGAGGCACAACATCAATACCTTAGTACTATTCACAGTGTTCCTTTAAAACAAAAATCTATAGATACGTAATTATAAAGATCCTAGTGTTTATTACGCGGCGCTGCTGTGTAAAAAAACAAGTCTCCGCCCAGTGATTTAACTTCGACGCTGTGGCTGGCTGTGGTGCTGCCACCTGGCAGCAGCATTGTTCAACACAAGCCGATGTTCCCCGGTAGCGCTGTAGATGGCGTCCTCTTCTGTTTTATCAATGCCAGCCAGATGCGGCTGATTCATCGTAGAAGAGCGCTGTCTCAGGCAAGGCAAAACATATATGGCCGCTTGATGAAATACGACCCACTCTACAAGACATGATCAGAGAACGAAGAGAAAAGACCGACGACCAAACTTCAGCGGAGAAACGCCGGCGTCCGTCTAAGCGCGCCCGGAAAACGTCCGAAAAACGAGCCCAGCGGCTAGCCCAGCTATTAAATTGTGGTACTCATGCCGCTCATGCAGTGCAGTCGGCACAAGACTATCGTCTTTCGACGACATTTGCAGCGAAGCACGCAGATACGCGGCCAATTTTTTTTTATATAGCGGCATGTCAATAGCACTTAATAATAAATTCTAGGGAATAAACCTGGCCGAAGCACAATATCAACTACGCTTGCGCAAAAAAAACATATTTCTGAGAGGGCAATGATAGCATACACGCTAAATGGCGTTTTCATAGCCATAAAATCACTAAACGCGGTATTGCATGATAACCAACCATTATTGAATAATAACCGCGACGTTCTTGTGGCCTGTGAAGTTACGAGACCGGAGACTTCGAATTACCTGCAGATTCGAGACCCGCCACGCTGCTTTCTGGCCGTTGTCAAATGTGAATAACATCGTTCTAAACTTAGCCAACGCATGCGCAATCACAAGAACACCTGCATTGTACAGCACAAAACTCGCAGCAGGTAGTTTGCTTATAACCAGGAGAACCCTAGTTACCCACTGATAAGCCACTGTTCAGCATTTCAGCTTCAGCAGATGATACTGATTGTGCCATTTGCCTCGTGTAGATCATAACTGTGAAAAATAAGCGTTTTAAATTATTGAACAGGGTACCTTTGCGGCGGTCGCTATTTGCAACAAAAGTGGATGATCGCCACAGGATTTCCCTTGTATTGCAGAATTTCTTCAGGCTTTCGATATCATTGAGAATGACGACATTGAAGAAATTGATCTTGAGCCTGGAAAAAAAATTATCAGGCATCCAACGCAAAGAGTGCCCTTGCTAAACGTATGGTGTCGCTCCTCGGCGGAAATTTTTGATATTTTAGATAGCTAAACTATTAATTGGCGGCCTTCGGGCGCTTTCGCCCGGTTTAGGATTATATAGGACCGCGACACGACGACCCACTGACCATCGTCCGACATATCGCTGCTCAGTAAAGAAGATAGAAGAGATGAAAACCACTTTCAAGCTCTCGAATTTCAAAGGTATCATATCTGTGCCCTCAGATGGATTGAACCAAGACATGTGGCATGGTTGCCTAGCATTGCACCCCGGCATCGTAAACAAAAAAAAATCACGCCATATCCACGAAGTGAATTGATGATGAGTGGGCGAAGCTCGATCGTTTTTGTTTTCATCCATGGCAGAAAGAGAATGTGTGGTCTGGAACACGTTTATACTTCATGGTCATCAGCGTCATCGTCATCGTTATCACATGTAGTGGGTACATTCCACTATACTGCGTCATCGTCATCTTTATCACGTGGAGTGGGTACATTCCACTATATGTGGCTACCTACCTACTACAACAACAACTACTACTACTACAGAGGAACGCGCTTATACTTCGTGGTCATCAGCGTCATCGTCATCGTTATCACGTGTAGTGGGTACATTCCACTATACTGGAACGCGCTTATACTTCATCGTTATCACGTGTAGTGGGTACGTTACACTATGCTGCGTCATCGTCATCTTTATCACGTGGAGTGGGTACATTCCACTATACGTGGCTATCTACCTACCTACCTACAACTACAACTACTACTACAACAAATACAGAGGAGGGACAGACCCACACCCTAAGGAGCTTCGCCCCTAAAAAACCGCCAGGCCTGCGCGGAACGCGCAGCACAGCCACAGTGAAAGCTGGGAGAGTAGCCTTTCTAGAGCCTTCATCTTCTTCTTCTTCTCCTCACCATCATGGCTCACTTTTTAAACACTCTTGGGGCAAGTACTACAAGCGCACTTGCATGGTACCCACTACGCCATAAACCATCATAATGTTTGTGTAGTGGGGAAGCGGCCTACTATGCCATTATCCGTCATTCTTCAGAAAAGCGCGGTGCCCGCTACACACCCTTGTAACGCATTATGCGCATTTTGTTGATGCTGTGGCTGACGACGATGAAGAATTGTGCCTGAGGCTGTTGTAATGGGTTGGAGCATTGAACGACCCACTCGTTAAGCAACTCGCATTGTGTGACGCCTGGTTTTTACTTTACTGTTCGAAAACGCTTTAGAACACACGTTAACGCGATTCCATACACGACATGAAGCCTGCATAGGGTCAGTTTGCACAGCAGTTTCAAGCACCAGCGCAGCTCAGTGGTAGAGTGCTGGGCTGCCACGCTGAGGACCCGGGTTCGATTCCCATTTTCGTCATTGGTGTTTTTACTTATTTAGTTTTTTTTTCTTATTTCGTGCGATATTGGTTACGGACACCGGCGGCGGCGGACAACTACGGCGCAGAAACGACCCTTGTTGTGGATCTCATAACAGCTATCGCTGTAAAAGGACGGAGGCATAGTACGTAATCAACCTGATCACCTGATAAACCAGGTTTTCGGAAGCGTGAATAAGAAGGAGTTGGAAACCAGAAACCACGCGTCGAAGCTGTTCAAAGTGGTGCAGAAAACAGAGTGCCGTTCGCAGAGAAGGCTGCTGTTGAGCGCCTTCACTCACAGCCCCAAGAGAGTGCTAGCGACTCCCTTTGCGGGAGTAAACGCATGTCCCATATTTCACTCTCTTTTCAGGAGTGCTGAGAACTCTCTGTTGCACAGAGTAGGCACACTCTCCCGACAGAGTTCTGGTACTCTGGCTGAGCGAGAGTGAACAAGCTCTCTCGCCAGAGTAAAGTCACGCTTCTGAAATGGAGTGCATACACTCTCTGCGGGAGTTACGCTACTCTCTCACAGAATTTTATAATCTGTTCTGGCTAGAGTGCATCAACTCCCTCCAAGAGTAGAATCACTCTTTCTGCTAGGACTAATGTAAAAAAAAAATAATAATTGTCGAGCATTTTTTACAATCTAACAGTGAACAGGCTGAGATTTTTTAAGCTTACGTCACATATACGGGACATGCATCGGCACACACATTACAATCGTACACAACACAGCAACACTGAACATATACCACTCGCGCTACGGACAGCCATGCGTTCAGCAACCGGTATATATACCCATGATGTCTGGCCCCCCTTCTAGTGCCGGTGGCGCAACATCTCTATTGTGCGTATTGAAAGACAAACATACGCCGAGCCCGTGTAAGTATCTGGTAATCGTTAGGATCACTGTAGGCACGTCTGCCTTTTACTATAAAACTACATAACGAATCAACCCAATTTTCGTTAAATTTCAATTATCAGCTGGCATTCTGTCATATCGGCTCAATGTGGTTCAGCCGCTAATGCCTAAGTCTGGGAGCTGTAGCTACGCGCTTACAAATATAGTTGGGACAATCTTTCAGTAGAGCTGGCCGAGGAATAATCTACGAACGTTACGATCCGGCGTCCGATCCGACTTGCGGTGCTGCGGCATGTACTACAAGTACGCCAGAAAAACAACGCCGGTCGGCAAAACTACAACTCAAGCGCATCTCTGGCAATCCTTACAGTTTTGCTTACCTCGGCTACACTTTAATGGGATAGTAAGAGGCTTGAGAAATGCGCAAACCTCAACCTTCGCGAGCCACTTGCGCCGAGATCGGGCCAACCAAATACGACCCGTACGAGTACGACTCCCAGCGAAGGTAGGCCTAGCGTACCGGCCGAGTCCGTGTACATGTCATCGGCGCTTCTGGGCTTAATCATACGCGATTCCGATGAGTAATAATGACTGTACAGTAGAGCTTTGGCATCGGTTAACCTGACTGAACCATTGTTTCTTGTGTACGGTGTCCGCACAAGGAGCGATGAGCGTCGATGCGACGCGCTTTCAGCCAGTGCACACAGGCCGCCGCAGATGGCCGCCGGGCGCACTCCCCGGCACTTCGCTGACTCATACGTGAAAACACAGGCTTGTCACTTGGTACGCCTTATTGAAGTAACATGAAGGCATACTTTCCTGCGCATTCAATTTGATTTTTAGCGATCGGTTAGGTAGTTGCAGCTATCGGTATAGCAATGCAAATCTGCACACTGACACAGCTGCTGCACTAGCATATCGTCGCTTGCACAAGAAAATACAGATTATTCAATCAAATACGCGCGTACTTATCGAACGACATTACAGTCGACATAAAGCTTCTGTGCACGTCAACCAACGGAAAGAGCGAGAAACGGTTCTTGTACTCGGCAGTAACAGCTGATAATCCGCGCCAGATCCTTGTAATTTTTGTATATTTTGTTTTCCATGTTATGAATTCTGAACGAAAGTTGGCGCTGTTGGCCATAGCCGCATGTCATGTGTGGCTGGCAGCAGTTTTAATCTCATGAAGACGCAAGGTTTAGTTGGGAAAGACAATCGCGTCTGTGTTCAGAATGCGACCCGTGAAGCGAAACGGCTTGTTTTGTTTTCATCAGTTTGTTTACGGTGTAGTCAGCGCTGTGAGACGTTGCGTGGTGGTAGAGCTAGTTTAGAAGAGTTGCTTGTTGGGCAAGTTGGTACATACTGAGTAAAATACAAAAGCCACACAAAACGTCGAAAACGACGAAATCGGAAAAAACGGAGCAGTAGAAACAGGTACAGAGAGCAGAGACGTGGCACTAACAACTGAAGTTTATTTCGGAAACAACCTTCCTCCCAAGTCCGTACAACGCATGCGCAGATAACCAACCAAACAAAACCAAAAAGGAACCAAAAGATACACCCGGCAGCTAACCAGAGTAAATCACCTTTGTGCTAAAAACAGACATTCTTTCCTGGTGAGATAGACTGAGGCTGCGCTAACACATTTGTCAGGACCCAGTTTCCAGATATGAAATGCCTCAATAATCTCCCGTTCACGCTGCGTCTTAGCCTTGCCTAAAATTGTGACCTTATCGAAAAGGGGGTTACACCCACATGACTTGCAGTGCAGCGGCAAGTTACCACCAGTGCCCGAGGGTAGCAGATTTCCATGCTCCCTCAGCCGAACATTGATACATCTACCAGACTGTCCATAGGCGTCGGCAGGGGGGGGTGCAAAAGGGGCACTTGCCCCCCTCAAGCCTCACCAGCACTCGCCCTCACCCAAGTAGACCAGTGCTCTCCCCCTCCCTCAGCCGTGATGCAACAATCGTTTGCACCCCCCAAGAGAAAATCCTGCCGACGACCATGAGACTGTCCCACGTAAAACCTGTCACACAGAACTGATGCTGGTGTTGGAGAACACAGAAATGATGGAGGTGTTCGAGAACAGAAGAACTTTGTGGTCATGCCATACGTCCATGGCATATCACACAGATTGAAGAAGGTTGCGGCCCGCATTGATGTTCGACTGGTCTGTTCTGCACCCAGCAAACTCGCGGGTCTTTGCAAGAGGGTTGCGCAGCTCGGCACAGTAAGCAGTGTGTGTGACATAAAACATGTGAAGAAATACTGCGAGTGTATCACATGTGCGGTGTATTGCATCCCGTTAAGTTGTGACAGGTTTTACGTGGGACAGTCTGGTAGATGTATCAATGTTCGGCTGAGGGAGCATGGAAATCTGCTACCCTCGGGCACTGGTGGTAACTTGCCGCTGCACTGCAAGTCATGTGGGTGTAACCCCCTTTTCGATAAGGTCACAATTTTAGGCAAGGCTAAGACGCAGCGTGAACGGGAGATTATTGAGGCATTTCATATCTGGAAACTGGGTCCTGACAAATGTGTTAGCGCAGCCTCAGTCTATCTCACCAGGAAAGAATGTCTGTTTTTAGCACAAAGGTGATTTACTCTGGTTAGCTGCCGGGTGTATCTTTTGGTTCCTTTTTGGTTTTGTTTGGTTGGTTATCTGCGCATGCGTTGTACGGACTTGGGAGGAAGGTTGTTTCCGAAATAAACTTCAGTTGTTAGTGCCACGTCTCTGCTCTCTGTACCTGTTTCTACTGCTCCGTTTTTTCCGATTTCGTCGTTTTCGACGTTTTGTGTGGCTTTTGTATTTTACTCAGGTAGAGCTAGTACTCGCCTGGTAATCGGGAGGTGGCGAGGTCGAATTCTGCTAAGTCTTTTTTTTTTCTTTTTTTGTAAGGCAGTTATTTGTTTCTTTTTTTTTTTTTTTTTTTACGAATGTCTCGAGTGTCTACGTTACTCCAATTAGCCTGTGCCATAAACTAATTTTTGGCGACGAGTTAGAAGTTGGCGCTGTTCCTTGCTTCGAAGGTGCCGCTGTTGGCGTTTTCGGAATGAAACGTTCACAATCACAAAACCATACTTTTGTCATCACTGAAAGTTATTCTACTAACTTGACGCAATAAACTTGTATCTGTGGCGTCTACGCTCAAAGACGTATGGTTACGAGACAGTTATATTGCTTTGAGGCGTCGCGGTGGTCACATGCAGGCGCTACATTGTATACTTCGTCCGCTAAGGACGGAGTACCAGACCCCATTCACGCCGCATCGGCACGAGAGTTGCATAGATTGGGAACTCCGTCTGAGTAGCAGAGCGTTCGCAGCCTCTTTTACTCTTTTTTCAAGGAAAGAGTACGTTCGGCGGCTAACTCTGCGCTACTCCCCCCACGGAGTTTAAGAATTCTGGCGAGAGTAATGCAGTTGCCCTGCTCTTCAAGTACTCCCTCTACTTCTGTGAGTGTTCGCCATGCCGCAAAAAAAATTAGCTTGAACTAGCGCCTTGTTCTTGCGCTAAAGGCACGCAATGTTGAAGCGGTAAATTCGTACTTTCAGATGAAACTTCCTTACGGGTTCTATTGTCCTTAACTTAGCCCTAATAGATGTACCGTTTGAAGTCCAATAAGAAAATTGAATCTCTAAATTTCGCCTCGAAATCTCAGCTATGAAGTGCGCGCATGAAAGGCATCTCGGACCCTGCGGCCATGCTATTTGCGCGGCGACTGCTCATACACGCAATCAGGATCGATGGATCCGAAATACCGACAGTGCAGCACATGCCGTTCTCGGCCTCCAGGTACAAACCGGCAGGAGCAATACCATCGCACTAGAGAGGCTTGCGGTCACCATCACTCAGACTGCCCGGCTCTTAGCAAGAATCTCGGCGCGGAAACACGGCATGAAGGAAAAGGAACTTCTTCAGCTGTTAAACGCCTTCGTAACTACAAGGATCACTTACGCCTTACCCTACTTACGACTCCTCAAGACCGAAAAAAGAAAAAAGTGGACAGACTCATACGCACAGTCCACAAGATCGCCCTGGGCCTCTCCCGCACCACATCGACAACGCAACTCCTTAGCCTCGGAATTCACAATACACTAGACGAACTTATCGAAGCCCACCGAACTGCACAAATCGAACGATTGCGTGGCAGTAAGACAGGAAGATGGATACTCCAACGTATCGGCATCCCTTCATCACCAAGCGGATCAGACTTGATCGCGCTACCACCCCTGATCAGAGAACGCTTTATAGTGCAACCATTGCCGAAGAACATGCTGGCCGGCATTCACGACGGTAGACGATCGGCCCGCGCCAGAAACCTGCACAGTGCTTACCATACGGACACAAAGGCCGCTCACGTCGACGCGGCCAGATACGGAGCCCCCAGACACGCCTATGCAATCAATGTATCGGCGAAACGCACCCCAGTCGATAAAGAGCCCACCACAATATGTGCCGGCTCCATACGCACACAAGACCCAACCGACGCCGAAGAAGCTGCCATAGCCCTTGCTGCAATGGCCGGATTTGAAACAGTCATCAGTGACTCGAAATCTGCCATAATTCGATTTGCCCGTGGCATGGTCTCCCCAACCACGGCACGCATCCTCCGCCATCTGCCCCAAGTGGCATGCAGAACCTCAGGCAACACCGCCACCAGTAGCACCGATGATGAAGATCCCAGCTTCATCCAACTCGTCTGGGTCCCGGGACACGCAGGCAACCCGGGCAACGAAGCCGCCCACAGACAAGCTCGAGGACTCGTACGCCGAGCGGTGGGCCAGACTTCGGACCACGACGCAGAAGCAAACGAACTACTCCTCACCTTTCACGATATCACGCAGCACTACAAGCTAACAAGGCAAACGAAACCACCTCCACACCCGCAACTTAACAAAGCTCAACAAATCACTTGGCGGTGGCTACAAACGCACTCATTCCCATCCCCGTACATCTATCGACACATCTACCCAGCCCTCTTCACATCTACTTGCACCCTTTGCAAGACAGAGACCGCGACCCTCGACCACATCATCTGGGGATGCTGCAAAGACCCTCCCCCACCCGATCTCCTAGGACAGTCACCGTCCAGTGAGGCCTGGGAGAGAACCCTGACGACCACAAGCCTGGACGGCCAGCTCCGGGCCATCAAACGCGCTGACGACGTGGCGACCAGGCACGGCCTGGCAGCCATCTCCGCTTAGGAAACCAACGGTTTCCTAATAAAGTTGTTTACTACTACTACTACGTCCCTACTGCATACTTCAATCACTTAGTGCATACTATGTAATGGGTAGTATGGTTTAAACCAACAGATATTATGCGCGGGAAATGTGGGAAATGTTTTGCGAACTTGCTATGCACCCACTACGTGGTGTTAAGGGAATACGCGCAGTGAGGTGTGTGCCGTTTGTAATGGGTGGCTGGCTTTAAACTATGGAATCGTTATGATAGTCAAATATTCTGACCCGCGATGGCAATTTACGCTTGTACCACGCAATATTCCTGGGATATTACGTTATATTGCGACGCCTATATAAAGGACGCTTGCGTTTGCGAAGCATGGAAGTTATTTGCACTGCATTTCCAAGCAGAGGAATTTATTTTCACAGTATATCCAAGCAGATGCATGGCTGTGTGGTAGAACACCTGCTTGCCACGCAGACGACCCGGGTTCGATCCTCACTCGGACCCGAAAGTATTTATTATTTATTTTATTTGCATCTTTCTCGATTTTTCGGTCACGGACAAGATGATGATTTTTCGCTCACGGACAAGATGATGATTTTTCGCTCACAACCAACGACGCCGACGCCGGAATTTCTGCGAAACGAGCTCTTTAACGCTATCGCGTTAAAATAAGAACCAGGCGTCACACAATGCGTATTGCGTAACGAGTGGGTCGTTCAATGCTCCAACCCATTACAAAAGCCTCAGGCAAAATTCTTCATCTTCGTCAGTCACAGGATCAACAAAGTGCACATAATGCGTTACAAGAGTGTAGCGGGCACCGCGCTTTTCCGAAGAATGACGAATAATGGCATAGTAGACGCTTGCCCAATACACAAAACTTATGATGATTTATGGCGTAGTGGGTACCATGTAAGTGCGCTTGTAGTAGTAGGCCCAAGAGTGTTTAAAAAAGGCTCTAGAAAGTCCGCTCTCCCAGCTTTCGCTGTGCTGCGCGTTCCGCGCAGGCCTGGCGGTCTTTTTTTCTTCTCAGTCAATGTATTCATCCTCCAAGCCCCCCTCCGAAAGCTTTCGACACCTGACGTGATTTTGTAGAGCCTACAGGTTCGGAGGCATCGTAAGCCTTCTGCGCCTCACATGCTTTATCACTGCCTCTGTGATCGGCCTATATCTACCCAGGAATGGCGAGAACAGACATCGGTAACGCGAGATCATTAACAAAAAGCTGACATCGGCACCGTTCACCCAACGAATGCAAATAATAAGCGTCAGGGTCCCAGCAGGAATCGAACCCCAGCATTCTGCGTGGCAATCAAGTATTCTACCACGGAGCCACGCCAGGTATCGCAACTGCTTTTCAAATAGACCCTACCGTTCATGAAACATCAATTGTGGTTGCAGTGGTGGCTCTCCAATTTCGCAAGCATTACATATGTGCTCCTATGATGCAGTCGTCATGTCGGGTTAACGTCACGTGTAGTTAAGCGCCATCCACTGCAGTTTATTTATGTAGCAGTGTCCAGGGCTACCATTCTCACGAGCACAAGCGCTCGTGAGGATGGTAGTCGGTGTTGCTAATACCCATGTTGCTGTTGGCATCGTTACGCAAATGTAAACAACTGGTTATATTAAACATATGCGACTGTTTAACATTTGTCTGTGCATGCAACATTTGCACATAATTTTTGCGTCATTTCCTAACGTTTCGCTCCATAAAAATTACAACACAGTCACTTTCCCTCCGCATGCTTCGCATAACATCGATTCCCAAGGTGCGTGGGATATGCGAATTCTGTTTTTTTTTTATTTCTTTTTATTTTTTTTTTATTGAAGCATGGAAGTAAGCCCTGTTGGGGAGGTACTCACTTTCGAGACGTGATAGCAGGCGTTCAATACAGCCATGCCAGACAGTTTTATTTTGTTTCATTAATTATTTCTTTACCGCTTCATTAAAAATCTGATGCTTTTAATTACTTCGGCCTGCTTCGGACTCCAGGGCTAATGAAGTCTAGCAATACAGAACTTCCTTGTAGAGCGTCAATTACTCAATAGTTCTTGTACGATTGTCTCACTTCCTTCCATCGAGGTCAATTGGAATTACAAAGGTTCATAATATTGAGACTGTTAATAAAGTGCATGTTAATATGCCGCAGCTCGCAAGCAAGGTCGGGGATAGTATAATAACAAAATACTACTTCAATACTCTCTTTCATTTTCTTCTCCTCCTCATGGTTCACTTAACACGTGGACCGTTAGTTCAATATGAATCGGCACTGTGATAAAAGACAAACAGTTATGCTTCTGAGGATATTTGAAACAGTCTCCGATGCAATGTGAGGCTGCCTGACCCTCGATCCGATATATCGATGAGTTAGTGTGGATTAAGCCGGCTGCATGGAGAAATGTGGGCAAAAATGCGAAAAAATGAGCGAGAAGCAATATTTACAAGCTTTTCTAACTTTAGATGTTTGTCACGCGTCACGTGTACATTCTTTCTTTTGCCGTTGACTTTTCGCGGTAGTCAGCATTTTGCGCTATTCAATGCCCGTATAATCTCTCTATATCACAGCATAATGTATAATACTTTTTGATTATCTCAAACTAGCTAAACTAAAAAAAATGTCCCCACCTCCCGGAAGGGAATCGTGCGGAAATGCGAATGCATTTCCCGCGCGCTTCACTCCATTTATATATGGCGTGTGATATAGGGTAGAAAGAGCGAAAACGAAACTGCGCGATCGCCGTGCAAGACGACAAGGAAGCGTGCACGGGATCGAGAACAGCGCGTGCCAGCGATCGAGGCAGAGCAGCGTTCGAGACGGTTCTCGGCTGGACGTCCGGTCCGGGGAACTCGGTGACGTCCTCGAGGCGCTGGCTGTTCCTGGATTCCGGCTGGGTGACTGGCCCAGGGACCAGGCAAGGTGCCGTTGTTCCCGCTGCCGTCCAGAGCTGCCGAGAGTTCCGGTTTGCTGTGGGCCGCTGTTCCGGCTGCCGTTCCAGGTGGCTGGCACGACCCCTGTGTGCTGCCGGGACAAACATGGTGGTTGCTGAGCTCCCAAGCTATCAGTACCGTGCTGTTGCGGCTGCGCAAGACTGCCGTGTCCTGGAGTGGGCCGACTCCCGCTGAGGAACCACAGGCGCGCCGTCCCGAGTGATCAGCGTCGAACGAACTCCCAGATGAACACGGCGAGAGACTTTTAAGTCAGACGCGCAGTTAGCACAGGACTATACGCGACAGACTATCTTTTTTCATACTTTCTTAACATTTGCCTTTGTCTGTAAATATATTTGTGTGTGTGTATGTGCACTCGTGGCTCGATTATTCCTTGGCTAGCGGTCCTGGGCCCAAAAACCTGGTAAATTCCATCACGTCGTGGTTCGAAGAAGGAAAAAGGCGCCTAATTTCTGCAGCCCGGACGGGAGTACGGCGCAGCGCCTGTTTTTTTTTTATTTTTTTTATTCTTTATATATATGTATATATATATATATATATATATATATATATATATATATATATATATATATATATATGTGTGTGTGTGTGTGTGCGCGAGCGAGCGGACGGGAGAGTGGGGCGCTGGGAGGAGAGATAGCGAACGGCGAGAGATGGAGCGGCGAAGCACTGCACCTACCCTCTCCACTCTCTCCACACAAGCGGGAGCTCCGCCGAGCTCCCGCGATGCGAGCGTCCTCACACACCAGAGCGCGCTCCTCCTCTCCACTCACTCTCCGCTACTCCGCCCGCCCCACCTGCTCCGGTTGCTAGGGACGAGGATAAGCGCGCGCGCCCGCAGCTATTGCTATGGGAGAAGGAATGAGAGCGGAGAGATGCGGACACCGACGCCTGACATAGCCCGACTAAGAAATGCATTCGCATTTAAAAGATAGACATCCTTCTACGGACGGCTGTGAAGGCGGCTCTAGGCTTGCCTCCCTCAACTCGGTGTCCACAAGACAGTTACCGAACTGCTCGATGTCTACAACAGTCAGCTCCAACGGCTCAGGCAGACCCGTGAGGGCTGCGCCATTCTGTCTCGTCACGGCTACGCCATTCCTGAATATGCCACACAGGTAACGAAACATAAACTTTATCCTACTCTTGGCGCGGCGTCTCTCATAATCATATCGTGGTTTTGGGACGTAAAATCCCAGATATTATTATTATTCCTCCTGGCACTCTCATCAATGTGGCTCCGATTGCACGCAACATAAATTCCTACCGCCACGCCGGTCGTCAATGTGCCCGAGTTCAGGCTATGACACGCGTCTCTCCTGATGGTACTCCGGACGTACAAGTCCTCTACACTGCTGCGGCACGCTACCCAGAGAAACCAGCCATGTGTTTAACCGTGATAGATAACACAGGCGCCCTTGTGTAACACACTTCGCACTACGAACAGTGGTTCGGCAGAGGAGGGAGCTCTCGCTCTGGCCATTGTCCACGCCACCACATTGTCACGTGACTACCCTGTCACCATAATGACACACTCACAAGCTGCTTGCCATGACTTCTATCAAGGACTTCTGGCTGCACATGCACACAATAATTATGCTTTCTTCTATCTCGCCATCCGCATTGCGTCCGGTGCGCATGGTCTGGACTCCTGGACGCGCCTCTTTCCATGGTAATAAACGCGTTCAAGCGGTTTCCCGAGGTCTGACCGGATGGGTATCATTGGAACAGCTGTCCGACCCAGACGACGCACTGACAGAACCACTAAACTACAAAGCTACGCTGGTGTACTACCGACAGAGCCGTGATAAATAACCTCATTCTTCTGTTTCACTTAACAGAGCAGATGCTGTCGCTTGGCGGAAACTGCAGACCAATTCATTTCGTTGCCCCTGCATGGTAAATCACTTTCACCCGACTCTCTACCCCACCTACTACCCCTTGTGTGGATCACTCCACATGAGAATGCTTTGCCCCACGGGGCGTTCCTTCCATCCGCAACTCCACTCCTTCCTCTTGGGAGTCTGCACTGCTCAGCTTACGCCGGCAGGAACAGCAGCAGCTGGTCTAGCGGGCTCGTAGGGTCGCGCAAGGCAATGGACCCTGGATTCAGGGCCCCACCCAACGAAGGTTTCCTGTACATTCCCTAATAAAACGGAGTACCAACTAGCCCAAACACGCACCTAATAAAAGTTTGTTCTCAATTTTGGCAGTAGGCGCTCGGTTAAAATTGTAGAATTTAAGACCTCCAGTCGAGCGGCCAGGTGGCGCTCTGAGATTACTGGAAGAAGGCCGAAGAAGGCCGAAGGAAAAATTCCTAAGCGCACTACTCCGGGCTTAGATGGGGTTCCCGTCAGCCTAATTAACGAACTAGGACAGAGCACTAAAGAAGCATTGCTGAAAGCCGTAGAAAAGTGCTTACAGGAGAGGGAAATACCAGACAGTTGGCGAAAAAGTAGAATGAACTTAATCTATAAGGGCAGGGGAGAAAAGGATAACATTCGCTAGTATAGACCGCTAACTATTACATCGGTGCTATACCGGTTGGCGATGCAGGCAGTAAAATTAAAAATAGAAACGTGGGTAGAGCAAAATGATATTTTGGGAGAACTCCAGAATGGATTTCGAATCGACAGGCGGTTAGACGATAACCTGTTTGTTCTTACACAGTGTATAGAAATATCAAAAATAGAAAACAGGCCCTTATACGTAGCTTATCTAGACATCACCGGGGCATATGACAACGTTAATCAGGAAATTTTGTGGGATATATTGAAGGAAGTGGGCATAGGTGACGACTGTATACAGCTTTTGAGGGAGATATACCGAGAAAATACAGTTTGTGTAGAATGGGAAGGAATAAGCAGCAAGGACAGCGTTGACATTAGCAAGGGGCTGAGACAGGGATGTCCTTTGTCCCCGCTGTTATTCATGCTGTACACGGTGAGGATGGAAAAAGCGCTAGAAGGGAGCAACATTGGATTTAATCTGTCACACAAACAGGCAGGCGCGATGGTTGAGCAGAAGCTTCCAGGTCTATTTTATGCTGACGATATTGTCTTATTTGCGGACAGTCAAGATGATATACAGCGGCTGGCAGATATATGCGGAAGGGAGGGCGAGGCTCTAGGACTAGGTTTTAGTGCAACAAAATGTGGATTGATGGTATTCAATGATCACGAAGACCATGCGGTCTTAATACAGGGCCAAGAAATACCGAGGGTAAGCGAATACAAGTACCTCGGAGTGTGGGTAAATGAGGGGGGATAGATATATGGAGGTACAAGAGAAAGCATCGGTAACAAAGGGAAAGAGGAATGCTGCAATCATGAAGCACAGAGCGTTATGGGGATACAATAGGTACGAGGTGCTTCGAGGGCTGTGGAAGGGTGTGATGGTTCCGGGGCTTGCATTTGGGAACTCAGTGGTGTGCATGAAGTCAGAGGTGCAATCTGGAATGGATGTAAATCAAAGGACTGTAGGACGCCTCGCGTTGGTCGCTCACGGGAAGACGACAAATGAGGCTGTAAAGGGTGATATGGGATGGACAGGTTTTGAAGTGAGGGAAGCTCAGAGCAAAATTAGATTTGAAGAGAGGCTGCGGAAAATGAAGGAGAGTAGATGGGCGGGGAAGGTTTTCAGGTATTTGTATAGAAAAAGCGTCGACACGCAGTGGAGAAAAAGAACTAGGAGGCTCACCAGTAAATATACGGCTAGCAGTGTGGGCGACATGGCAACAAGGAGCATTAAGCGAAAAGTCAGAGAGGTGGAGAGGACTTATTGGATGACAGCGATGGAAAAGAAGCCGGCTCACAGTGACTACCGAAAGGGAAAAAACGAAATAAGGAGGGAGAGGTTTTATGATAATTCAAGGGGAAGCGCTTCACCTGTTTGAGGCAAGGTCGGGTTGCCTTAGAACGCGTAGCTATAAAGCGAGATTCTGTAACGAAGAAGAACAATGTACATGCTGTGGGGGGGAACTAAGGAAACGATGGAACATGTACTGATTGAATGTGGCGATATCCACCCAGATATACGTGTGGACACGAGTCTACATGAAGCCTTGGGTTTTAGGGACAACAATGGAAAGCTGAACACGTCCGCGATAGAAATAAGTAAGAGACGGTTAGAGTATTGGTGGCAGAAAAGTAGAGATAAAGGACAAAAAATGAAGAAGGGGGAAAATAAGGTCATTCTGCCTTAAGAAGCAGAGAGATGTACCGTGAACTTATATTTTTCTTTGCTGTAATAACATAGATTTAATCAATGTGGATAAGGCATTAGGCCACCATAAAAAGAAAGTTTTTTTTCGAGCCTGGTGGCAGACATGTCACCGCCCCTGTTATAAAGGGGACGCTCATAGCATCCATCCATCCATCCATGAGCAGTCGCTAGCAACTCCTGCGTTGTGATGGAAGTTCATCAAATTCACCAGCAAAACACAAACGTCAGCGTCCAACAGCGCAAGTGGCATACCGTAGGAGATATTCAGAATGACGCCACTACTTTCGACTTCGACGGAAGTGGTGCTGATAGCGGTGGTAACTCTGCATGCATTAACTGCAGTGCCCCATCCTTTCAATTATGGCCACCGCTGCGCGCATACGCACGATGGAAGATAACTACGACGATGATTTACTGTAACAACGGTCGCTAATTCTTTACGTCTTGCAAGCGCATGTCGGTTGCGCTCTTCGGCGTTTCATTTTCGGTTTCGCCCGCGAGATTGTTGGTCGCACTTATTCAGCCTGCGATATCGTAGGCCTACTTTCGGTTGCTTGCTCGCGCTCTCATTATCCAGCATAGGCTCATGGCAGATACAACTTCAATTCTCCCATTATACACGACCGCCACTCTCCTCCAGCAATATAATAATAACACGAGTGTCTGTCATAAATGTCCCTAAATAACGCCTCTGGTCACCTTAAGATGTTAGCCGCTACAAAGAATGTCATCCCCAATATCGCAATTTCCTTGTTTCGAAAATGTCCGAAGACATTTTTTGGAACGCTAGTGATATCTCAAATTACACCTCACGAATAAAACTCTGAAGAATACAAACATGTTTACCGCTCTTTCTTTTTCGTGCATTGCACTTTGGAACACTTTGGCTGGTTCGCAATTAGCAATTCTTCACAACTTAAGGTATACATCACTACGATTCCACATCACCAGCGCGGAAAGGGATTTCACTAACTAATAAATCCCACTAGTAGGTATAGAACGCCCGAGCCTAGACGTCGTATGCACCTGATAACTGGTCCGTACTCCTTTGCCCACTCGATGCATTTTTTCCGGTGGAAGTCACGGCGAAAAAGTTCGACGTGTCCTCGGATGCTACTCGTTGGAGGCATTGGTGGTAGCTTGCTTCCTGGAGGAGTGCGCCATCGCAGGATGTACTCGTTCACAAAGCATGAAGCGATCCACAGAACCCAAGTCAAGAGTGGTGTCAGAAGTACTGTAATAATCATGTCCATTCCTTGTGATAGCTCTGAATAGTAAAAGGGAAAAATACAAACGAAAATAACCTAACACTTCGTAAAGACACCCCGGTATTGTCATTGTCAAACAAGCGCTGTCATGTTTAAAAGAGCCCAATAGTGGGCGAAACGGTGTTTAGACATTCCATTGATTGAGAGGAGCGCAAGCAAACGGAGTAACCATCATAGTGCTGCTTAAAGACAGAGGTGCGATAACTACTGCTCCTGGTTTTGCTATGAGGCATTCACATTCCGCCAAGTTCTCGCAAAAAAAAGAATGAATCAATGGTGCAGTGTTAGGCTTCAACTGAGAAAATTGATTTAGACACGAATGGGACGAAATCACGTCATGTGATGAGAAATGCGTAAAGAGTTATACCATGAATAACGTGCAGACAACGCGAAAAGAAACGATATTTACGTACGACAAGGTATCGCACATTCGCCTAATGCATGAGTTCTAAAACTGTGTTCCACGGAACTCGGGGATTCCGCGGCATCTTAGGAAACCCCGAGCAGGCAGAGCGAATGCGACCCGTTCCTATTTTACCACCCTTATCACCCAATTTATTTGCTCAGACAGGAAAATTTGCATTGTATTTTACATTTACCGGAGCCATCGCACACCGCACCGACGTGCGATGCGGCGTGCTATGCGGAATTACCACGTGTAATATTGCGTGGGAGAAGCGTAGAAGCACACCAGGCGCCAAAACACATGAAATGCGAAACGAGTGGTTGGTTTAAAGGTCCTTCAATTACAAAGGACATTGACATAACTGAAGGTCATTATTAACATTCTCGAATCATGAATGGTAGTCTACCACTATCACTCAAGAGGAAGGTATATAACAACTGCATCTTACCTGTACTTACCTATGGAGCAGAAACCTGGAGACTTACTGAGAGGGTTCAACCTTAATTGAAGACGACGCAGCGAGCGATGGAAAGGAAAATGATAAGTGTAACCTTAAGAGACAGGAAGAGAGCAGAGTGCGTCAGGGAGCAAATAGGGGTTAAGGATATCATAGTTAAAATCAAGAAGAAGATATGGACATGGGCCGAGCATGTAGCAAGTAGGCAGGATAACCGCTAGTCGTTAAGGGTAACTGACTGTATTCCAAGAGAAGACAAACGCGTGAGGGCGAGATAGAAAATTAGGTGGGCAGACGATAGTAACAAGTTTGCAGGGATAACGTGGCAGCAGAAAGCACAGGACCGGGTTGATTGGTGGAACATCGGAGAGGCCTTTGCCCTGCAGCGGGAGTAGTCAGGCTGATGATTATTGACATGACCACCAACAAAACGCCCACTTGCCCACTTGCGCGTGTTGCTTTACGGAAGCGTAGTGGGCGCTTCGCCAATTCGCAAAGGGAATAATTATGCCGTAGAGGGCACTTCGCATAAGTACTTGCAGTGAGCATCTTAGGCGGTTTTGAAAACGCCGACCTGCAGGCGCACAGAGTTTCTGTCCTTGTGGCACGGTTTAGGTGTCCACCGAGAAGCGAAATCATGGCTAGCCATTCAGAAGGCGATGCGAACAGGGTCCCATTACGCTGCCGCGTTCTACTCTTGAAGGCGACGCTCAAGCGTCCTCCATGGTTTTTTTTCCCAACGTCTTATTCCTCTCCGTTTTCTTGGTGTCGCCCATCTAACTGCCAAGAACCACGATACTTCTCCCAGCCTTTACTACAGCCCCCGACGATGCCACATGGAATACACACGCTCAAACTGTGTTTCTCTCTTAAAGCCGACAAGCCGGCGAATACTTAGCGGGAAGCTTCAGCGAAGATAGTTCGCGCCTTAAAACATCCTCCAATGTTGAGCTTTGTATTGATGTTGCTGAATGGTATGATGTGGTATGTGTGGCCGATGAACTTGACCTTGCGACTGCTAAACCACCGAATCCGAGGAAAACCAGCGGATAATGAAGCCAGGTAAAGATAATGAAGCCAGAGAAGCTTCATTTTCCGCTGGTTTTCGTTAACGTTGTGTCAAAGAAAGAATGACCCCTCAATATGAACTTCCTTCATTCAGACCAGAAGAAAAACTTCCCCATCTCCCGCTAAAGGGGACCATGTGTGGATGCGAAGCAGCGGGGAGATGGTTAGCTTGACCGGGAGGAACGTTGGTGCTCTCGTTTTGCGGCAGCGGCCCGGGCGCTCATCAGGAGAGAGAATGAGGCGCGCTCCGTCATTTTCATACCGCGGAACTATCGTGGTGCTCCCAGCGGAGTATGCAGCTGTCACACCACCTCTCGTGCGCGCTGCTCCGTAGAGGATTCCTAGAGGAGAGAACCGTAGGTGTGGAGAGAGAGGGGACGCGCATGCGCTGTAGGGGTGTGGGATGCGGGAACTGCTCCGTAGAGTAGAGGATTCCTAGAGGAGAGAAATGGGGTGAGCGTAGGAGAGAGGCGGAGAGGACGCGCGTGCTCTGTGGGGATTTCGGACGCCGCTCCGTAGAGTAGATCATTCCTAGTGTAGAGAAAAGGGGAGGCATAGGAGAGAGGGGGGAGAGGACGCGCATGCGCTATGGGGATGTGGGACGCGGGCGCCGCTCCGTAAAGTAGAGGATTCCTAGAGTAGAGGAAGGGGGGGTGAGCGTAGGAGAGGATAGGGGAGGGGACGCGCATGCGCTGTGGGACCGCTCCGTAGAGTAGAGGATTCCTAGAGGAGAGAAAGGGGTGAGCGTGAAGAGAGAGGGGGGAGGGGACGCGCGTGCGCTGTGGTGGTGTGGTAGGGACGGACTAAGCCCCCTCCAAACACATGCAAGCAAGATCAAGGAATGGGGTCAACCTGGGCGACAGACACCACCTGCCTAGCCATTGCTAAGCAGCCTCTCTGTGCTCTCGGACATGACTCTGGTGACTAGTGGTGGTTGACGGCCTTCATATTACTACAGTGTACTGGTTCGCATAATGGGTGCTTCCCTACTTCATGAAAGTGGCCGGACGGGGGGACGCGGGACGCGGGACGGGGGGACGGGGGAGGGACGGACAGAGCCCCGAGCCTAAGATGCTTCGCATCTAAAATTACACGCGCGTGGTGCGGGAGGCGCTCACTGCAAAGCAACTGGCGGAGTTCTCGCTATCTTACTGGCGCTTTGCAGATCGTGCTTATCATAGCGATCCATTCGTTATCTCATTCAACCTGTGAACCTCGTTTTGACGCGCACGCAGAGTCTAGCCTCAACAGAAGCCATATGGAAGTCGCATAGAAGCGCAGTAGAAGCCTCTGAGTGCTAGCTACCTCGAGCGGCCGCCGCTACGCATCATTTTCGCAGTTTAGCAAAGCGGTGGGTCGCAGCATCCAGATGGCTGCGCTATGCTAACCGTCTGCGCGTGTATCCTTTTTTAGCAGCCTCTTTTTGACTATGCTTGCCACAACTCATTTGAATTAACCCCCGCCTGATGTGCAGCAGGCTCAGCTGAATAAGGTTCACGTATGAAGCATATCCGTTTTTATCAATTCGACTAACACAACGTTTTTTCTTTTTTTTTTGCGCAAAAGACAACGTCAATGACTTCATTCAAGGAGACCTTAAATAATAAATGCAATGGCGCGTGGAGAATACCATGAAAATTACCTCCGGGCAAAAGCACCAGTATAAAAGTCAATATTCACCGTGTTGTATTAGTCTAAATTTGATTCGTCTAGGTTATTAAATTCCCTAAACACATGCAATTTAACTCGTTTACCAGGTTTGTGATTCTCTTCCCAAGGTGCCTTCCACAGCGAATGAGATAAAATACTTCTAGAATATCATTAGATTTGTTGTCTGCTGGGAGAAAACATTCTTATCAAGATGTGAAGTGCTGTTTGTTAGTAAGCGCTCTTTTCTTTACTTCGTCCTGTCCAAAGCACTGTGTCATTCCACAATTTTAAGAAGTGGGTCAATTTTTTTCTTTAATTACGATGACACTTAGCAGCTTGCAAAATTACAGGGTATGTGTTTTTAGAGGCGGGAGTATATGTTTTACCCATACAAGTGTTGGTAAGGTTCAGAAAACTTGATAATCATTGTTCTAGTCCCAAAACGAGCATGTAAACTGAATTTCATTTAATATGAGGAATGACAGCATGCCCCAACGAATCGTTCTTATGAGCGTACTTTGTTAAGTTATCGGAATTCTTCTTAAAAAAGCTAATTTCAAACATGGAACGAGCGTATTTTGCTTTGTCTCGAGTCACATTCTTGCCAGGATTCGACAACGTACTGTGAGAGGACTGTTCTGACACTGGTGCCTTCGTGGCGGACGGTACTACATCAATGGACTTTCAGTATAGTGATTTGAAAAATACTCCAGAAGGAGCATTGAGTTTCGTAGTTTTCGCGATTCGATCATGTATGCATTGTGAGCGAGTCAAAAGCTTCGATAAATGCACGGTGCAACAGCATCAGGCGGACGTATCACATCGAGAACGACAAAACGTTTGATGGCCATGACTCCAGAGCAGTTCACATTTCAAAGAAAGGAAACGGCAGCGGTGCTAAGGATAAACTCCTAGTTGCTCGCACGGTCTAAGTACTAAAGCTATGATTTCCAGCTCCCTTGATTGCCGTATCTACAGCGGTACTTACCCTCCCTTAGGCCTCCCGGTTACAGTTGCCCATTAGAAGTATGGGGATCCAACCCTATAGCGCACGGATGTCTCGATGTGCGACAAAATATGCGCATCGCGAAGGCTGCATGAACTTGTCTAGCAGCTGTTGTGAGCTCGACACAGATATTAACTCTCTTCTGTTTTTTTTATTCACGGTAGTGGTAGCCGACTACTGCATGTGCCGTCCTCCTAACCGCTCAACGATTTGTGGCATCCTATCCAAGCCGCGACTTGGCAGAGAGATGTGTTATATTCGGCTGCATGGTGGCATCCATAGCAATTGCTGTTACTTCGCTTAAATTAAAGCGCGTGTATAACGAGCCATCACATTCGTTTCAAGCCATCTACATGGCGGAAAATGTTTATAGTGATAGAGCTGTGCACGGGCCACATTTTAGAGCAAGAGCGCGGCCCGGGCCCGCTGACTGCGTCGAAGGCCCGCCCGAGCCCAATGCTATAGGGCTGTGAGCCCGCCCGGCCCAGCCCGACGTACAAAAATAAAGGGCCGGGCCCGGCCCTGTCTGGCCTGACATTATGAAGGTTTGCTGCGGAGACATGATTTCGTTTTCCGATAATGTGGCATATTATTCAGCATATCAGAGTGAAACATAAGCAAACAACACATGACACTCACTATATGCAACTGTTACAAGTTGCCGTGCATAAATAAGATGTCCAATGATGCGGGCTTCAGTGAAGTGCGGCGCTCCGGCGTCACATAACCCGCCCAACTGAAGGTCCCTTCGCTGCACGCACTGGTAGCCGGAACTGTCAATATATTTTTCGGGAGCAAAACAAGCTTGGAATATTTAGACCGTTTGTTCTTCCAGAAGTTTAGTACCACAGACGTAGGAGAGGGGATTATTCCGTGTATAGATAATCACAGAGCTCATCTTGTGTGACCTCACCCTCTCCCCTTTCGTTTAAAGTGGATAAAGGAAGGAGAAACGAGAAAGGGGTGGGGGGGCAGTTCCGCAAAAGGTGCTACGCAGTGTAAAACAGTTCCGGCACAACCTCTGTATATTGGGCTTGATTCGGGCTTTGCATCTGGCACGGCCCACCCAACAAAAAACAATGTAGCCCGAGCCCGGCCCGGCCCGAGATCAGAAGACGTCGGCCCGCCCGAACCCGGCCCGCGGTCCGGGCCGGGCTCGGGCTACCCGAAGCCCGTGCACACCTCTGTATAGTGATACGCGTAGGTTTTTTAATCTTGATGGCGTATCACTGGGTAAAGCTGAACTGCGGTTACTCGGCGAAGCCACGCCTGGATGTATATGAAATTTCATGAGATTATTTGAACGTTCTAATAAGATTGAGTGCACGCCGCGAATGAATAAGTTTATCGCTGTTGCTCACGCATTTAGGTGAGCCCCAGTGATAGCACTCACATGTTTGACGTTACATATAGAATGGACGATCCGTTACCCGCAGTGGTAGTCCTATCGTTATGGTACTCGACTGCTGATCGGACAGTCGCGGGATCAAATCGTAACCGTGGTGGCCGCATTTCGATGGAGGCAAAGTACTAGAGGACGTGCGCATATATTTGGGTGCTCATTAAAAAAACCCACGTGGTCGAAGTTTCCGTAGCTGAAAACGACGTTGCATACGTCGTGCGCTGACGAAAGGCTCGGATGCTAGAAGAAGCACAGCAGACCTTACGTGAAATAGGAGACTGACGTTGCATACGAGATACCGCCGTCGTGTGGGAAGACATACGTGGGTCAAACTGGGTGATGCGTGAACGACAGAACACAGAAGCATGAATTGCCCTTAAAAATAAATGCAATGCGCACTTACATTTGAAAGCGTCGACTCGATGCTCGTAAGAAAAAGAAAATGAACGCAGACACACGCAGACGCAGAGAACAAGAAATAGTGAGTACCAGCTATCGCCGGGAATATGAGGAGATCACACTTGCACTCGCGCCATGCGCACACAGGAGACATAAAAACAAAAGAGGACAAAAACAACAACAAAATCACTTTCACAAGTTAGCAGAAGAAGCAGTGCGAAAGCTCAAGGGTTGACGTGTAAAGTACGGCTTGAGCCGTACGACCTGCGTGGTTTCGTGTCAAATTTGTCAACGCGAGAACACTGCGCCATCCAGAAATACTTCGTATGTAAGGTCACTCACATGTCGGAGAACCCGGTACGGTCCGGAATTACGGCTCAGAAGTTTTTCAAACAAGCCTCGTCGTTTTGCAGGCGTCCACACCCACACTCGGTCCCCAGAGTGGTCGGCGACGTTTCGGTAGCCGATGTTGTAACGCATCACGTTCGGTACAAGGAGCAGAAAGTCTTTGTCGCTATCACGGTGGTTTTTCTTGTGATGTGTGCCCCTTAAGATTCAAGAGAAGGCCAGCTCGAGAGCAATGTGCCGAGGAACGTGCGAGTTTCGGCCTTTGAAGAAATTGATAACAGGGCGTAGTTCTGGATTTGCACGCTATCTTGACATTAAGTCCGAATCACTAACTGCTCCGAGAAAATAATCGTCATCCTCTAGGTCCATAACAACATGCTGCACGGGTTCTCGAGAAAGTGCGTCGACATCTTCATGTTTGCGCCCACACCTGCAAGCTATCACGATATCGAAATCACGCAAGCGCCAACTCTTCCGGACAGGAAGGCCACACGGAACGCTGAGATGGTCCAGGCAGCACGGCATTATTCACCACGTCCAAGAAACGGCAATAGAAGTAAGACCGGAGTTTTGTCGTCGCCCCCACTCTACCGAGGCGTTCATTCTCCGGAGTAGGGTGGTTTTCGTCGGCTCGAAAGAGTGTACGACTGGCGTAAGCTATGACATGCTCAACGCCGCCGTGTCGTTGTAGAAAGCGCCAAGACAGCCGTTGCTGGCATTTCTGTGGACTTCTGCAGCAGCGTCCTCGTGGAAATGAACAAAAACAGGCGCTTTTTTACATTTGCTGCCGTAGCTCTGCAAAATGTGTCTCTTGCTCTTTCTGTCTTTTAACGGCGAAGCTGTTTAGCAATCGGTCCTTGTCCGATGAACCAAAAAACTATGATAACCCGAAACGGGTACCTGGCACAGAATTTACGTAAATCCCACTGCTCACCACTTGTCCGCTGAAAATGAGAAAGGAAACAGCCCAACAACAAATGACTGCGAAGCGACGGCAGCGAGCCGAACACTCGGAAAATGTAACGCGAAAGGTAACGGCGGCTGCGAGAAGACGCCGAAGCGATGGAAGGCCAACGCCAATGAAGAAATGCCCGTAGATCTATGAGATCTGCGAACACTTGCTTTGAGAGCGAGTTTCTGTCTTTGAAGTTTGGACATCCCTGTCGGGTCTGTGACTGCCTGGTTGTTTAACTTGTAGGTGATTGTAGGTGATTTATATTGTTCTGTCACATTATGATTGATACTAGTGTATTGTTAAATCTTTTTTGTGTCTCACATATGTTCCGGAGCGTTGACGCATATAATGCAAATTGAGTGACATAAAGTGACATAAAGAGTCAACGACAAAGCTCGGTCCTAAGGTCTATAATGTCTACGTTGAAGTCGCTGACCAGTGTAAAGAGTCTGTGCTTGTAGGTGTTTTACATTGTTTGTTTGCAATTATAATTGTTGTTCGTCTATTGTAAACCTTTTTTTTATTCACATACACACATGTTTTTTTCACATACACACAATGGTTTTATAATCACCATGAACATATTGGGCACCGATCCATTCCTTGAAGAAGTGACATGACACCGAGTTGCATAGAAGGAGCTACGACGAAGCATAGATGGAGCGCTCAATATTCTACATATGGCTCTGCTATGTGTGCGTTAGCCTGCGTTAATATTATCATCACGGCTCTCGAAGAATAAGAGGAATAATGTTTCTCTTTGGCGCAAGCGCGCGCTACATATGGCTATGCTATATGTGGTTTGTTTGCGTTACGCCAAGCGATGACGACATCGTACGACAGCCTGGCCCCCTAAGTGTTCCGCACTTAAAGGGGCCGTGCAATACATTTCCAAGTAGCCATGCAATGGATTCACTAAAGGAGCTTATTGCTTCACGAATTGACCGCCACAGAAATTTTTCGAATCCGTCCAGTACGAGCGGAGTTCCAAAGATTTATCGCACGCTGCAATTGCTTTCTCTCTTCTCTCGTCCCGATGAAAGCGCTAGAAGGTAAGCAGGGAGGGATGGAACGGGGGAAGAAGGTACGTCACGTGCACCTCGTGACCTTGAGCACTTTTTGTCTTTTTTTTTCTTCGAACGAGTGGCTTTTCAGTGCGATCACGCGCGCACGCTTGGACAAGTCGCGGCTTACCGTGGCGGCCCCAGTGACTCCCGAGCGCGGCATCCTCAAATCTGCCAATGGCGTGGTACTCGCCTGTGACGCAGTGATTTCTCCGCATGTAGCATCATTTGACGAGAGAAGACAAAGCGATCTTTAGCTGACTGAGAACTGATTGTAAATTCCAGGCCCCGGTGCTGCGCTATAATATTTGGCTCACGTGTTCGTGGGTGCCTCGACTACCGATCGGCAGTATTTTCTGACCATGCTGAAAACGTGTTGCACTGCCCCTTTAAAAAATGGGGGCAGCTACGCACTTGTGTCGCGACAACTGCGAAAGAAGTGGAGCTGGCGGCATAGCCCTTCTTCCTTGCATCCGTCTCTCCCTCACTTTCCCCGTTGTTATTATTTACTGTACAAGACGATGCTATCGTTTACCCTCTCACCTCCTGCTTACTGCTTACCCTCCTCCTCACCATCGCTTCCATTTGCTACCACTTGCTATACTGCACTCTGCATGGCTATGCTTGCTCACGGTTTCTTTCTTTTTGTGTGCGTGTTTGTTTCTTTGTATGTATTTCTCTATCACAGTTGACAAGCGATATCGGTGTGATGATCGCCTGGACTAGCCGTTTACTATGCACGAACTCGACGCCGCGATTGCTGCCTCTCGACGCTCGTCCGCGCCAGGCCCTGATGAGATCACCTATTCGGCTCTCTGTCACCTCAGTCAGGAGGCGCGGAAAGCTATGTTGTCTTTCTACAACTCTACGTGGGAAACGGCAACAGTCCCACACAGCTGGAAGTGCAGCCGCATAGTGGCCTTACTGAAACCAGGCAAGTGCTCATACGAGCTTTCTTCGTATAGGCCAATTGCCCTTGCCAGTTGTGTCGGCAAAGTAATGGAATGCATGGTGCTGACAAGACTGGAATGGTTCTTGGAGAAGAATTTCATCTTTCCAGACTTTATGAATGGCTTCCGCAGAGGTCGATCGTCGATAGACGGCGTCGTAGACCTAGTTTCGTCTGTAGAAAAAGAAAGACAACGTCGGAGATTAGTAGGCGCAATTTTCTTGGACATAAAAGGGGCCTACGGTAACGTCCTTCATGAGGCCATCCTTGATGCGCTTGAAGACAATGAGGCCGCCTTCACGCGTGGATAGTCAATTATCTTAGCGGACGTACCATTTTCATGTCGACGCCTGACGGTGACACGGTCCGGCACCCCGTGAACCGTGGAGTTCCACAAGGCGCGGTCCTCAGCCCCATACTTTTCAACATCACGCTCATAGGTCTTGCAGCTGAGCTCCCGAACGTTGTCAAAATCAGCGCCTACGCGGACGATATATGCATATGGGCATCTGGAGCAACGCGTCCGCAGCTGAGAGCAAGACTACAACTCGCGACATCAGTAACCTCAAGGTACTTGCACCGTCAAGGCCTGCAGCTTTCAATAGCAAAATGCGCTGCATTGACGTTCGCAAAGAAATCAATGACGCGGTACCCGATCTTTGCTGACGGTGCAGCGATTCCTGCTGTCACGCACTACCGATAATTAGGTGTCGTCATTGACCGCAGCCTATCGTGTACGAAGCATGTCGCTGCAGTACGGACTAAACTTGTTAGTTTTGTAGACGTTCTACGAGTTGTGGCAGGACTAAGATGGGGCCCTTCTGAGAAAAGCCTCCTCCAGTTATATCAGGCATTGTTCGTTGGCTATCTACGGTACAGCTCACCTGTGCTTTCGAGAATGCGTGCAGCAAGCATTCGCACACTGGAGAGCCTTCAAGCGCCAGCTCTGCGAACATGCCTTGGGCTACCGACGTGTACATCAACCTATGGCACCATAGAGGAGTCACATACATTCCCCGTAGAGGTTTACCTATCTTGTGAGCCTCTTCGAGTACAACTTCGTCTGCTGACCCTACACGTAAACCATTCTTTGTCTTTGCTACAGTGGGACCGACCAGGCTGCGCCTACTCACGATGCTTAGATACACATAGGCACGTCATTCCTTCAGACTTTGGACCTGCCTTCATCCCCGAAGTGCCACTGTGGACGCTCAACAGACCACAGGTGTCCCTTCATATACCTGGGATTACGAAAAAGCGTCATATTTCTTCTGCTGCCCTCAAACAACTGTCATTGGCACATTTGGCTCAACGATACGGCGATTCTGTTCACATATACACCGATGGATCTGTGACTTCATGCGCTTCGACTGCGGCCTTTCTGATCCCTCATTTGGGTACCGCTCGGAAGTACAAGGTAGACCATAAGTCGTCTTCGACAGCTGCAGAACTTGTTGCAATATGGGAAGCCATCCAGTTTGTGTCCGGCCAAACACCACGTAAATGGTTGATACTGTCTGACTCAAAATTCGCATTGCAAGCCATTGCCTCTTGCTCAAAAAGCGGAAACATTTTACATTAACTTTAGAAATCATTGCAACATTCGACATCACGCAGAGGAATGGCCACGCAATCACGTTGCAATGCATCCCTGGACACTGTGGACTGGCAGGCAATAAGCTTGCTGATGCCGAAGCAAGAGCCGCTATGTATGACGCCCCCCATTGACGTGAAAGTGCCGTACTCCAGAAGTGACGTGAACTCTTTATTGAGATCGCTCATGCGAGAGTGCGCAACGGCTTATTGGTCGCGGCCAGACCATCAATGCAGGCGTCTGCGAGAAATAGATCCTGAGATGACTTCTCGCCTCCCAGCTAGAATCAAGCGCAGCAACTCCAGTTTGCTACACCGGATTCGTCTGGGTGTTGCATTCACTCGCCGCTACGCACACCTCATCCGCCGTGCGGACAGTCCGAACTGTGAACGCTGCCAAGTGTGTGAAACAACGGCGCATATATTTTGTGATTGCCCACTTTACGTGTCGCAACGAAAAACGCTCGCTTCAACGCTGGCAGGAATTGGTGTGGGAACGCTAAATGAAAGTGGCATTTTATCAGCAATGTGTGATCAGGCGAGATCAACAACTGCTATAAGGGCCGTAATAGATTTCCTAAGTAGTACAGGACTGAACGCTAGACTCTAGCGAAGCCACAATGCTGTGTGTTCATTGTATATACGTATAATCTGTTTCTCTCCCCATCGTCACCCTTCATCACTTCTTTTTTTCTCCTTGTCCCTCTTCCCCTGTGCAGAGTAGCAGGCAAGAACGAACTAGCTCAGGCCGACCTCTCTGCCTTCTAATAAATCATTCTCTCTCTATTTCTCTGTCCACTTCTGTCCGTGCCTTTTTATTTTGTTTCCCGCCTTCCATTTCTTTCTCTCTGTTTCTTGCTTTCTTTCTCTGTCTTTTCATTTTTTTTCTCCATTTTCTTTCTTTTTTTCTTAAAATTTCTTTTTCTATATATATTTATGTACTCGTTCGCTCGCTTATATTTTCTCTCTCTTTCTTCCCCTTCTTTTCACTCTACTTTTCCGTTCTCTGTTCTTCTATCTCTTTCTTTCTCCCTCTCGTCCAGTTACGCGCTCTCTCACCAATCAAAGTTAATGCATCCCACGCCGGACAAAGCAGCGCACGTGTTCAGGGAGCGAAGCATAACATGAAAAGGACGAAGAGAGTGCGTGCCGGTTAATGATAATGATACTTTTCAGGTAACGCCACGCGTCATGACCAAAAGCTTAGCAGCTACGGTGAAATAGGTTTTTTTTGCGTCTTTGGTAGCCGGAGCGAGAGCCCGCGCTGTCCAGCCGTCATGCCGTCGTGCAACGGCAGCAGAACTCCTCGGCGCATTGCTGTTGGCCCAACAAGAAGGTGCTTGGTGTGCACTATCTAGAAGTTTCTTTACTACAATCTGAAATAAAGCAATGCCAGTCCTATCCTAAATAGCCGCGGCGCAGCGATGTGTGGACCTTCCAGAAATGGCAGCACGCTTCCAAGTCCCGTCTTTATCCGCTTCTCTTCATCGAAGTCCTGTACCCTCGAAATCTCCAGGAAGTTGAAGTTTATTTCTGGCAAAAATATAGTTGCCTATAGACCAAATCACGCCTATCTCACACCCTGGCGCCTAGGCTCCCGGCGGCATACTCTCGCACCCAGACGCCACGTTGTTCGGAACTGCCAAGGCGTGTATCCACTGCGCCAGGTTAACACGGTAAGCGACATCTCTGGGGCTTTAAAATGCGAGAAAGAGCCTGTTCACGCCGCTCCCGCTTACAAGAAGTCGTCGGGGCACCACTGCGCCGTCTTTGGATGCGAAAACAATCATCGCAAGAGGAAGATATTACTCAGCACTGTCTGTGAAGATCGCATCACGACGCGGGAATTATGCCGGTTCAGTGTTTTCGGATTGCAGAGGTTTTCATCCGCAACGAAAAACGCCGAGCTCCGCTGCCAGGGGATAATTACAATCAACAGGAAAAACTACACGAGCCCAGTAAAAGTGTACGAGTAAATACACTTACTGCGTGTATTCAAGCGTGACGCCAGCTATTTCGCTTTACAGCAGTAATTTGCGTGCAGTATGCCTGTAGTATGCGGCACCAAATCATTGCCGTACTCCGTCGCAGGCTGCATGCCAATAATAGGAGATATTACGACTCACAAGTGCACGCACACTGCGCAGGTTTAGTACAAATGTAACGGCGTACTATCGTGATGCAAAGAAACGTGAACAGCGGAAAGCGTGGCTTTCGACTCAGTCGAACTGCGACATGCCTTGACGGTCGCTAGGCGAATATGTGCTTTCAGCCGGCGTCACCGTAGCACTATTAAATCTTGCTCTGGCTGGCACTTTGGAACCACGTGTGCGTTCCGAGTTCCAGGCTTGACTCGCAAATGATAAGCACATTCGGTGCATGAGCACAAGCACCTGCAGGATTTTGGCGCTACAATGACGCTGGCTGAAAGCACAAGTTTTGCCTAGCGACAAACAAGGCATGTCGCAGATCGACTGAGTCGAAAGTCACGCTTTCCGCTGTTCGCATTTCTTTCCATCGCGATAGTACGTACCTGAAGAGGTTGCTTCGGCTGAGGAGGAAGGTCTTCTCGACGTTTCTCAAGAAAACAGCACAAATTTCCAGGAGAGGAAAAGCGCGAAACATGTTTACAGCTGGACTCGGGTTAGAAGTGTCGCGTTTGATTTGCGGAGCGTCTGCTTACCTGGCAGTTCAATTCTTACTACAGATGGCGCGACGTGCTGCCTAAATATGGCGGCACACACTGAACTCCCTGTGTTCTGGTGTATGGAACTGGCGAAAAGGCAAAAAAGACCTAAACAGGCGCCTACCCCCTGTATAGCCAAATTACTACGAAAAAGGGCACTATGATCAGCGTTAAAAATGATACAATGTTAGCACTCCAATACATGTAGGAAAAACAAGCATCTACAAGCGCTGTTACATGTAAGTCACATGTGTGTCAGAGAAAACAAACAAGTTACATGATTAGCGCACAAAGTGACATCAATAAATTAACATATGCGACTAACAGTTGGCACAAAGTTTAGAAAACATAAGGAAGCATGAATGTGAGTTATATGACGAACAGTTGTCAAAAGGTCTCAGGCACAGCAACAACAACCACTTGACAAAGTCCAAACAGGGATTATGTTTCTGTAAATAGGAAGCCTAAGTATAACATCCTTTTAAAAATGCAATATGACCTGATATCCTCGATCATCACGAAGGTGGCGTCATCTTGCTTCTATTTCGGTGGAACCGTTCGCGAGTAATCCAGTGGCTACGGTGATCAACTCATTGACAGATGTAGAAGTCAAAAAGGGTCCCAAAATAATCCATCCCGATTTGCTGGAACAGCGCTCACAGAAGGTCCCAATGGCTGTATCACTCGTGATGACCTTGTTCGTGGTGTCTTGCATTCATGGCAGCGTCGTGTTGATGGTAAATCGTGAGATAATGAGCACCTTCCGCAGTGAGGCGTTCCTGGCAGTGTGCGATTATCTTTTATACGAACAAGCGTACGAGAGAACCCTCGTGAGCAACGGTAGGATCGCCAGCATGTCTGAAACCTCTGGCGCTGGCTCGAACGCACCTGGCGAGGGCTAGATAGTTTTTCTTTTCGGAAATGCCGTCTTGCAACGAAGATGAAGAAATTCTTCAGCGAAATGTCCCATGAACAACGCAGAACTTGCCTTTCAACGTTTTCTTAGATCTGGGTCTGCTCGCTGCTGGGCCGCGAACTCGTCGGCGCCTGTCGTTTCCAACAAACGGCCGTCGTTAAGTTTGTCTTACGGCTTACGGCGTCGCTTTAGAAGACATAACAGTGATTCCACTCGGATGTTGCCGTTGAATGCCTGGAATATGAGGCCCCAGCGTACGAGATGACCTGCAGGATTCTTCGCCAACTTACACTATTGACCGTCTTCTCTTACGCCTCTTAAGTGTCTGTCGTATCTGTAGAAATGACTTTTTTTGTAGCCCCGTGATGCGAAGGCACTATTTTTCTTCGTAGAGATTTCCATCAGCCTTCAACAGCGATCGTCAAGCGAAAGCAATTACCTTTTCCAATTGGTTCGTCATTTGTACTTGGAGGACGGCAAGTTGTACAGTTTGTGAGGGTGTGTATGTCTGCATGGATATATTCATCAATGCATGCCAGAATCGGCAACGATAGTATGTGTGAATGCTGTTGATCAATTCCTTAGACATGCGACGTTTCTTAAGCCTTATGTCTGAAATAACAGCAGTAGTGCATCGGTAATGTTAGAAACGTCCTTGATAAAATGCGTTTTTTTAAGAACACAAAGAATAAATTCTGCCGACAGACATATTTCTGTGTGCTGCGGGAAGTCGTTGACAGAAGCCGTCTTTTGCCAATGAAGATGCGCGCGAGACGTACTGATGATGCCACCCAGGAACCGGAGTTATTTTCTGCAAAGCGGCAGGTTTTTTAGAGTTCATGGTGAGTGTCGACTACTTAAGTGCTCAAAATACTGCTTCAACGTGTCGGAGCTGTTCATAAAGGTATCAAGACAAAGACGACATCATTCAAGTCTTCAAAGTAGGTTTCCTACATTAAGCCAGCTAGCACCGAGTCCATCGCGCAGTGGAACGGCGCTGGTGCCGAGCAAAAACTGAATGCCCCGGTCTTGAACTCTAATACCCCATCTCGTGTTAAAAATACAGTCTTCTCCGACTCTCTGTGGTATAATTCGATTGCCCTCTAGCCGGTCTGTTGATCCTTCGATGAAGGGTATCTTACGTTGCAGAGTCAGTAGACCTCTTTTAGAGTATATGAGTCCTCGCGATTTCGGTCAGACGACGATAATCAAGAGACATTCGCTGTCATCAGTGCGTATTGAACAACAGGAATGGAAACGCCAAAGGCATATTTCACGGCAAGATGATTTCGTGGCGCAATATTTTGTCGACTTGCCGCTTTACAGCTTGTTGTTTTCGCATGCACACGCAGTGCATGCTCAGACAGATTGGTTGAGTGCATTCTTCAGTTATGATTAACATGTTTTACACAAGGTGTTTGTAAGATTCTCGACGACAACGAAAAGCATTTTGATATCACTGGAGAAGACTACTGAACTGCTCTTAACCGTGCACGGCAAGGCTCGAATTATTATCGAAGGCTGGTTAGGGAATCACGCAGTCCAGTCGTTCGAGACCTCGTTAAGGTGATGTGATTCCTAGCTTAAATTACTCAGATTTCCCTCCGTTTTTTTCTCTCCACAGTATCATGAGTCTCCTCACCACATCAACTTCATCGTCAAGCTTGACACTCTCAACGGCACCTTCCGTTTGCGCCGTTATTTTGTTACCAAAGACAATTTTGACATTAAACGCTCGGTGGGATTATGACTTGATATACGAGTGCCTTAGTGACACACTTAGTGAGTCATATACTGTGATAACGCTTGTTCCGTCCGTAGTGCTGTCAATTAGCACTTTAAAGCTATTACTGTGCTATGTTGGTTTTGGAAGACCTCGAAAGGCAGGAGATACCTTAACATATGCTGAAGGTCTACCAAGCTCACCGGATAATTATGGCCATTAATCTTAACTCTTGATCTGCAAATTCCAGCTTGGTCTACTAAAGGTTGTCTAGCTGTTCAGATTTCTGGGCCTTCGTATGCTGCTTTACTACCTTGAATCTCGTGGCGAACTACCCCGAACTGTCTACTGACGATACTTTAGTGGTTTTGATGTCAACTCTAGAAGAAACGTCGAAGAAACGTGAGAACGTCGGGCTTACAGTACGAATAGGTCGTGGTGTCGAATCGCGGCGGCCTCGACTGGCGTAGCTGCTGTTGGTTTGATTCAATGCATCTATTGCCAACATGCGCTGATTTTTCATAACGACGAAACCACGCCGCACACAGATATTGCTTCGTTTCGTCTCTTTCGAGCCGCTCCTTAGAGTATAGGATTCCTAAAGGAGAGAAAGGGGGGTGAGCGTAGGAGAGGAGAGAGGGGGGAGGGGACGCGCGCGCTGCTCCGTAGAGTAGAGGACTCCTAGAGGAGAGAGAGGGGGGTGAGCATAGGAGAGGAGAGAGGAGGAGAGGCCGCGCATGCGCTGTGGAACGCGGGCGCCGCTCCGTCGAGTAGAGCATTAACTAAAACTTTTTGTTGGGCTAGTTGGTTCATTTGAGCAGTGAATAAAGGCGCCAGCTAAAAGAAGACAAGAAGAGACAAGGACGTACGCCTACTAACAACAGTTGTTAGTAGGCGTACGTCCTTGTCTCTTCTTGTCTTCATTTAGTTGACGCCTTTATTCACTGCTCGAGTAGAGCATTCCTAGAGGAGAGAAAGGGGGTGAACGTAGGAGAGGAGAGAGAGGGGGAAGGGATGGGCGCGCCGCTCCGTAGAGTAGATGATTCCTAGAGGAGCGAAAGGGGGTGAGCGTTGGAGAGGAGAGAGAGGTGGAGGGGACGCGCATGCTTTGGGGGGGGTGTTGGACGCGGGCGCCGCTCCGTACAGCAGAGGGATAGACGCGGGAAGGAAGAATGGACTAAGCCCCCCGCAAGCACATCCAAGCACGATCAAGGAATGGAATGAACCTGGACGACAGACACCACCTGTCTGGCAATTGCTAAGCTGCCCCTCTATGCTCTCGGCCATGACTCTAGTGACTGTAGTGGTGGTTGACGGCCTTATTGTACTACAGTGTTCTGGTTCGCATAGTGGGTGCTTCCCTACTGCATGAAAGTGGCCGGACGCGGGACGGACAAAGCCCCGAGCATAAGATGCTTCGCATCTAAAACTTATAGTGAGGGCAGCTTTTTCTAGCCGATGGTCTTGGTGATCAATTGGGCATGGGGACACGACTCAGGTAAGATCTTGCACGGCACTTAACGAACGATGGTCTCGCCATTGATTCGGTGCATTGAGCTTGACCTCCGGTCTAGTTTCATATCCTTGCTCTTATCGTGGCTTCCGAAGCAAGGTCACCAACCGTCACTGTGGGGTTCCTTATCAGCCCAGCGACGACTTCTTGTTTTACGCTGCGCATGAGGAACCGGATTTTCTTCCCTTCGTGCATGTTGGAGCCGGTGTGACGAAAGAAGGCAGTCATGTCCTCCATATAGACAGGAGTTGTTTCGCTCGAAAGCTTCACCCACATATAAGGCACAGTTGCCGCTCTTTTGTAGGGGAATACGCTAGTGAGGGTATCAAGAAATGTGGTGAGTGAAAGATTCTAAGTTCGCAATTCGGACCTCACGTTGTCGAACCATGCCCTCGCAACGTCTTCTAGGTAGAAGTGCTGTCACGTGGTTTATTGGCGCGTCGACTGTAGTTAGGGTCGAGAGACGTAAAGGGTAGCGCATCGATGAGGGTCGGCCGTCAAGCAGCCAAAATACGGGCAATCGCGAGCTCGCATGCAGTGCTACTATTGAAACTGAGGCTTCCTGCCTCACTCGTGCGTTTTGTCGTCGTCCTCTGTTCCCTACAATAGACGGTACTCAGATTCCCTGAGGAGTCACAATTCTTCAAGGTGCCCACAAGGTTGGATGTGTAAGGTGAGCTTCCGATATCTCTTCCCGCAATAATCCTCAGAACGTTGGCGGCTCCCTGTGTTTCTGGGTAGCAAAATCGATACAGATGATATTCAAGCAGTGATTGTTGCTGCTGTCGTGACCACACCCCGCGTCTTCCTTTTCTTGTTGGGAATAGGCTCGTCTTCTAGTGGCAGCGGTTGCTGCCTCTAGCCAGCTACATGATGCATCGTTTTTCTTATGGTTTCTCCATGACGTGCGACTTCGTTCGCCGACTGATAGGGGTTTCCTGCATATGAACGTGCGAGCACCCCCACCAGATGATACATGCTTGCGATCATGAAGAAAGAAACAGTCAAACCGGCAAAGACCGAGTTATTCATTGGGCGAACTTGCGCTCGGCAATGGTTTGCTCAGCAGGATGGAGACAGCGCGTTTACCCTGGAGCGCTTTGCGTACTCACGCAAAACAGTCCAATGCCAAACTGTACAGCTGTACTGATTTTAGTCGCTGTGTTCACTTCATGCGAAGGTATGTAGGGCAGTAGAGGGACTGACGCAGCTGTGGGAAACTAAAACTATAGTGAATTAAATAAAAACCGCCAGCCCTTTACGCAACACGCCGCACAGTCACAGCGAAAGCTGAAGACCGGCTCTTTGAGAGCCCTTTGTTAACTCTCCTGGAGCAACTAATAGAAGTACACTTTTCAGTGTATCCATTAGCTTATGAATCATAATTGATGGGGAGTAGGGAAACATTCACCATGATATCATTAGTCATTCTGCGTACAAGTGAAGTACCCTCGACACATCTTTGGGCATATGTGCACTTTGTTGTCGCTGTGGCTGATGGCGACGAATAATTGTGGCTGAGCACATTGTAGTGGGTGGGAAGCTTTAAACCACACACTCGTTGCGCAAATCGCATTGTGTGGCGCCTTATTGTTACTTTACTCTTCCACGACGCTATATTACGTACGCTAATGCGATTCTTTTCCCAACATAACGCCTCTCTACGCCTTTTTGCAAATGAGTTGCAAGCGTCACTCAGTAGTAGATTACTCGACTTCCACGCAGGAGACCCGGGTTCGAATCCCAAACGAAGTTCGATATTTTTTCTCATTCAGTTTTTTGTCATTTTTAGTGAGAGCGATGACGAACACCGGCGGCAGCGACGGATAACTACGGCCCCCCAAAACGGCTGTTGTCGTGATGTCATAACAGCTTTCGCTATAAATTATCTACACAAAAGTCACCACAGCTGCTGCAAAAGAGCATACCGCCGTACCAGCGCTTCGTGGTGCGCAGATATTCTCTTGGATAAGCCAACTCGTAAGGCAGCGTGGGATCATTTTACTTCCAATGAAAGGACTTCAACCGTAGCGTATCAGCAAGGGTGAGTATGCTGTGAACAAAGGAGTTCACATTCGTTGGCGTAGTACTTGCATCGTGCGACAAGTACCGTAGCTTCAGTCTCATCATCGTTCTTAAATGTCTCTTGCTCCGAAGCCGACATGACGTTTAAGGTTTCGTCGTCCACCTGATGCCGTTGCCGTATGCGTTTACTGGCGCGTTTAATTGGCTCATCAATAAGTACGAAGTCTCCTCGCGAGGACCACAATATTCTATGCTCCTGCTGTAGCATTTCTTACGCTAAACTTACAATTGATTAAAGTACGGTCGTCAGCAAGCGAAAAGCCAGTTTCAGCAATCTCCCCGCATGGTAATATTTGGAATACTCGCACGTGTTCAGATCGACAGAATGCGACAGGCGTTCGTGTCGGTTGCCTGCTTTCAAAACTACGATGCTGAAGTACATATCTGAAAAATGACAAGAGCTGGTGGATAAGAACAAATGGTTTGTCCGGGTGACCTTCTCTAATAGTGATGAAATTTATTTTTGACGCCAGATTTTGATGAGGAACAAGAATTCTGGAGGTTAGGTGAAAAAAAAATGCGTGGCGAAGAAAAAAAAGACAATTTTGGCCATCAAGACCACCTGTTCCCAATTCCACAATGTTTTAATGCTGAATGCGCGTTGCGAAAAAACGGTACGCTTCATTGTCAGACTATGTTTTCCGGTAGACGTCAAATCCAATGCTTGACAGTGCTGCCTGCGATCACTGTGGCAGCGAGGAAACCAATCTGCACGTTCTGTGCCCTTACTACACCTCCTGAGACAACACCTCTCAGCAACGTTAGCACCACTCGATGACCAGGCGCTTTCTGAGCAATCAATTTCGGAGTTCCGGAACGTTCGAGCTTCCAGCCAGAAAGCGACGAAGGAGCTGCTGAAGTTTACCTACAAGGGTGCCCCCATACCCCGTAATATGGATCCTCAACTCCATCATGGTAGACGGAAGGCCCGAGTCGAGGGTCTTCGGAAAGAGCACTCAAATAAAGCGAGCGCGAGATATGTAGATGCAGCGCTCTACCCTGGTTCTCGCAATAAGTCTGTAGCCACGGTAGTCGACCATCATCTACGCAAAATCACCAGTGCATCAAACCGCTGCTCTTCCGTTACAGAGGCTGAAGAAACGGCCATCGCTTTGGCCATTGCTACCGGCAACCACCAAAGACGGTCACTAAATATCCTTACGGACTCGCAAGCGGCATATAGAAATATCTTGAATGGGCGAGTTGGTCGAGCGGGGATTAGAATTCTCCTTGGCGCACCAGATCCCAACGACACTCTGGACACACGAAAGGCTATCATACGGCACAGGATAATATGGATGCCAGGTCACATGGGACTGGAAGGGAACCAGGAGGCAGACAGGGTGGCTCGATGGTATACAGCAGACCGAGCAGCCCATGACACTGCCTCCGAGGAGCCTATCCCGGTCCCGTGTGAGTATGCGACCATCCTAAATCATTAAAAAGGACTCAGGCGTACCTACTCCCTTCCCCACAAGAAGCTGACAAAAGAGGAAGCTGTCAGCTGGCGCTTAATCCAGACCGGAACTTACCCGAACATCCATTTTCTCAATTAAATGCACCCTACAGAATACTCTGCGCGCTGCCCATGGTGCTCTGAGAAACCGACACTAATGCACATTACATGGACCTTCCGGGCTATTCCCGGCCTGCCCGTCATTGAACAAGCGAGTGTGGAGCGGTGGGAGGAGTTGCTGGCCAGCGATAGCCTTGACGATCAGATCGGTTTGATCGATAGGGCCCGCAGGGCGGCAATTGCCTGTGGCGTACTGGACTGAGGACAGCCAGCACTGCTAGATGGGACTTGCGGACCAAGCTGGCCCGTACCACAAACCTTTTTCTGACAATAGATGTTTTCCTTCCTTCCTTCTGCGGTCAACCGGCCTCGCTAAACGACTATGACACTCTCGTGCTTGTTCGCGCGTTTCTTTTATAGATATTTTTTTAACCCTTTCTTTTTTCTTTGTCCTTCCCCAAGTTCCCAACTTGTTCCTTCCTTCTTAGCTCCGAAATGAGAAACGCCGTAGGCAGGAAGCATTCCAAGAACTTAAACGACGTTTGCAGTCGCCACCGATTTTCGCATACTTCGGCGAAAGCGCAGATAGAGAGATACGCACCGACGCAAGCTGAGGAGGACTTGGCGCCATACTTGAGCAGCGAACGGAAGAGAACGGCAAGCCTTTCAAGGTCGTGAGCGACCACCGTGCCTTGTGTTGACTAGCAACTTGAAGAACCCTTCATGGCGCCTCGCATGGTGGAGTCTGAGACTCGAAGAATTTCATGTTACCGTCGTTTAAATGTCTGTACGAAAACTGACGCCGTTTGCTTGTCCCGCGCTTAGGTTGATCCACCGGCGCCTCACGACCTCGACGAAGACACCTTCTTGGGGCCCATAAGTACCGACTACTTCACCGATCAACAGCGTATCGACCGGGAACTGAGAAGCCTGGCAGAGTATTTGAAAGGCAAGACCCATAATTTTCAGGTGAGTATTGGCGTCATTTTCTTTTTTTTTTCGAAACAGCGTCCTCGTAAAGAAGAACTGCAGCCCAAAATGCAGTGCTATCAGCTGCCGCCTCGTCAATCGCGTCCTGCGACATGGGTGGGCCCTGCCCCAGTGAACCGACGGTATTCACATGGTACCAGCGCCCCATATGCTTTGCATGCGGTGACGCCGGACACGTAGCGTGTTATTGCAATCACGTGCAGCAGCCTCGGGTCTCGTCGCCCGTCTCCAGCCGATCGAGCCACCTTCGAAGAATTTCATAATACCGTCGTTTACAAGTCTGTACGAAAACTGACGCCGTTTGCTTGTCCCGCGCTTCGGTTGATCCGAAGCGCGTTGTTATGTTGAATATGTTGTTTTTAAGCCTGTAAATAAACCTGACGACTGTTCTATTTGTATAAAGTTTAATAACGCCGTAATCGAACGGACTTCAGTTTTTAAGTTTCTCGGAGTTCTCTTTGATGAAAACCTGAGTTTCACGCAACATGTCATGAAGGTTCATTCCAGCATCTGTAAGTCAACTATTGCATTGTTTAGAATTAGGCACTTCGTTCCCGTTTGGTTGAAACGATGTTTGTATCACGCCTTAATTCAATCTTACCTTAGCTACTGCCTACTTATATGGGGAACCACATGCGAATCAAATCTGAATCGGCTCATAACTCTTCAGAAGCGAGCAGTTCGCTCAACACAAAACCTTGGATACCGTGATCATACGGCCAATGTATTCTTAAAACATGGCCTTTTAATAATTACTGACTTGTATAATCTTAGGCTCGCCATATACATACGAGGTGAACTCGAGAAAAATGCAACCTTTTTTTTTTTCAAAGGTACCGTTCGACTAACAATCAATACAATTTCAGGCACGATCAGTTTAGAGTTCCCTTTTGTAGGATATTATACGGTACAAAACAGCTTACATACTTAATCCCATCCTTTATAAATGCACATCCCAGTATTATCGGTATTGCGCAATACTGCAAGTCTTTGAGTTACTTTAAAAATGCCATGAAGAGGTACTTGCTTTCTGTTAGTGACTGAATTCATTGCTAGGTCTCTTCTGTTGGACATATCGTTTTGGCTCAGTGCTGTATGCAGAATTATTTTTTTTTTGAGTTTGCCGCATTGTCAGTGCTACATTGTGCTTGTAAACATTTTTTCTTGTTATTACTGATTGTATTAGCGTATACAAAACTGTTGTTACTTAAAAATTGTATTGTTAGTTTTTTTTTTCTGTCATTTACAGTAGGAAATTTATGCTTCTTACTCTTTTGCACAAATTTTATGTATCCCCTTGTGTTCTATGCTGCCGCACTGTTGGAGAAATGTATGCGTGACAAGGCCTTAGTCAGGCAGACAATGTTCTGCCTATAGCTTTGCCATCCAAGACTCACTCTGTGTCTGAAATAAATCAATTGTTATTATTATTATCACTATTATTATTATTATTATTACAGTGAAACCTCGGTGATACGATCACAGTTCATACGAATTTCGGGGTGATACGAATTTTTCTTTGGTCCCGGCCAAGGCCCATTGGCCTGCAATGTAATGGAATACGGTTGTTGCGAACCGATTTTCACCCCGTGACGTTTGATACGAACTTACGCTACCGCCCAGGTACGAAGAGGTGCTGTCCGCGCTGTCGCGGAAGGCGTGCCAAGCACGTGGTAGCGCGGGAATGCAAGCACGGGCAGGTTCACCGCACCGCCAAATTGTCAGAATCATGGTGTAAGAAAAATACTTTTTTTACGGTCAGAATAAACCTTCAGAGACGTGTCACGGTCTCCGAGATTGGGTGCGTGAATCTTGCAGGTTTAGATTACAGAGTGCGTTGGCGCCATGCTGTTTTTTTCTAACGCGTCGACGCAGGCTGCTGTCGTTGTACTGTGTTTACACGTGTCTGCATCGTGCTTCAGACATCCTATGAAAGGTGGACGAGGACCGAAAGAAGGCGAGGACGGTCTTGGCGAGGGAGGCAGGCCTCACAACGTGAACATGTGCGACTGTTGAGATCGCACTTGTGCGTGCACGGTCGTAAATCGGGAGATTTACGACATCCCCAGCAAACATCCCCAACACCTCAACATCTCCGCGATAACAAAATCATAACATAGGACCATGGTTCTCATATTTCGTGCCCTTGATCCATCTCTTCAAATCGCTTCTTCTGTTACTTTTGCCGCAGCACTCCGGTGTACTGCGAAAAAGCAGGCTAAAATTTGGAAGGGGCTACTGCTCTTACGGGTGACAACGCACCTCGTTCATTAATTAAACACGCCCGTACGGGCAGTATATTTACGAGTGCTGTTATGATGGCCGACATCTAAAAACCTAACTGACAATCATTCAGAGTTCTTCCTGACGTTGTCACGGCCCAGAAAAACAATAAATGAAAATGTACGCCAGCTTTCTTTTGTCGAGTGCTAATTTTCCATGCTTTCTGGTGATACGAATTTCGGATGATACGAATATTTTTGGTGGTCCCGTGAGATTCGTATCACCGAGGTTTCACTGTATTATTATTATTATTAATATATTAAGACCCACCTACGCCTCTGTCACCGACGTGACGCCAAGCTCCATCTACTCGGCGCTCTACTTCTCTACGACGTCGCTCACTGTCACCAATGCGGCCACGCACGGTCGCACCTAACCATAAAAACTAATCGTCGCAATCCACGAGGGAAGGACCTACGACGCTATCAAACTGTGAAAGCCCTCAGTGAAGCTCATCGAACGTTATGGACATGTTTATGTAGGGTGTTGGCGTATCTGCCCTTGTCAACAATGGAGCCGCCGTATCCTTTATGGACGCAAAACTTCGCCGCTTACTACAAAAAGGGACGACGCCACTTTCTGGGATGTCTCTCCGTACAGCCAGCGCCCACATTATTCGTCCTACAGCAGTATCCACAACTCGCGTCGTCATTCAGAACGCTCTGTACGATGTCAAATCCATAATTTCTGCATGCTCGCACGACCTCATCCCGGGATGGGATTTTCACATTGGCGCCCAACTGCCACTGAGGCAGCACCAATATCTCGTATCGTAATTCTGCGGGTAATTAGCGAGCAAGCCCATGACATGCTTAAACGCGAAATTATTCGACCCTCAAACAGCCCATCGGTTTCTCCTGTTGTTCTTGTTGCGAAAAAGAATGGATCTGTGCGGTAATGTGTGGACTACCAACGGCTCAAGAAGATCACTCGTAATGATGTATAGCCACCACCCCGTATAGACGTCGTGATCGACAGCCTGCAGGGATGAAATTCTTTTCATCTCTCTATTTGCGCTCAGGGTACTGGCAAGTCCCCATGGCTGATGACGCTCGACCGAAGTCAGCTTTTATTGCGATAGCAATTATATGGACACTCGCGGCTGGTTTTCGCCGTCAGCGTCGGCGTCATTTGCCGTATATGTATATGTGTATATATAACCGGGCCCGCCGGTCGTTCGTGAGCGTGAAAAGACGCGAAGGGGGGGGGGGGGGGTCCCTCGAGCGACCTTCGATTTTACGAGCGGGGCGCGCGCGTTATCTCCCCTTCTCGGCGGCCGACAGCAGACGGGGGGGGGGGGGGGCGGGGGGGGGCGACGTTCGATTTTACGAGCGCGGGCGCGCGCTTTATCTCCCCTTCTCATCTCCCCTTCTCGGCAGCCGGGCCGGCGTACCCTTCTGCGTGCTGCGCTCTCAACGCGAAGAGAATTCTCTTAAACAAGCGTTTTCTAGAGTTGCGTGAGATCGGATCCAAAAAGAGTTAGCTGCCAGCCTCACTTCGTATAACATTACATTTTTTTGCTATCGCATTCATTGCTTCACCCTTGCGGTGAAACTGTGACTTTTTGTCACGTGCGATAGCCTGTACGAATTTAATGTCATGTCGTTTGGACTGCGCAGTGCGCCCGCGACTTTTGAGCTTGTGATGAATACCATTCTGCGCAACTTGTAATTGCACACATGTTTGTGCTGCCTCGACGACGTCGTCGTTTTCGCTCCGGACTTCTCCACCCGTCTTTAACCCCTTTGGCCCGTTCTAATGCATTTGAGAAACGCCGGCCTCCAATTGAATTTTGAGAAGGGCCGGTTTGCAGCGAGGCAGTTTACAATCCTAGGTTACGTCGTATCCAAGGACGAAATCTTGCCGATTCAGGCAAGCTTCGCGCCGTGGCCCAATTTCCCAAACGTACGTCCATGAAACAACTGCGCAGTTTCATGGGACTGTGTTCCTAACTTCGACATTTCATTCGAAACTTCGCCACCATCATATCGCCGTTGACGAAGCTCCTTAGAAGTAAGGGACCAAAAATTCGTGGTCGTCAGAGTGTGACAACGCTTTCGCCCAGCTTCGTCGTTTGTTGACGTCTCCTCCCATCCTACGCCGCTACGACCCTACGGGCGCTACAGAGGTACATACGGACGCCAGCGGTGTTGGCCGCGGTATTGTACTTGAGCAGCACAAACCACATTTCTCTGAATATGTCATGATACATGCAAGTTGTACGCTTACTAAAGCCGAGACCAATTACACCACCACGGATAAAGAATGCCTGGCGGTCATCTGGGCCCTTACGAAACTCTGACCTTACTGTCTGTTCCGCCATTCGACGTCTTCTGCGACCATCATGCGATATGCTGGTTTTCGTCACTGTAGAATCCCTCAGGCAGTCTCGACGGCTGGGGACTTCGCCTGCAAAGCTACAATATCCGCGTGCTGCACCGCAACGGACGCCAGCATGCTGACGCCGACGCCCATTCGCGCTCCCCCTTGCCTGATTCAGCGCCCGCTGCTCACTATACCACACTGCCATGTCTTCCATTGAAGTTCACATCATTGCCACCGATCACCATGGATCACCTCGCTGAGAGACTTGCTCACGGCTCCGTCCGCAACACCAAAACACTCGCGCAGTGCGTCGTCAAGCCCAACATTGCGACGACGTTCTTCTGCCAGTCACTCACTCACTACTCGTGACAGCCTGAGTCGGCGTGCCGGATTATGCGAGTAGTTCCACTTTGACCCACAGCGTGCGCACTCCGGGGTATGAAAAGCTTTCCACCGCATTCGAAAACGATACTTCTGGCGACGGCTTACCGCTACATTCGAGAAGTTGTACGCTCTCGCCTCTATTGTCAGCGGCGGAAATCTTCAGCTCACACGTCGTCGACAGGTCTGAAACCATTACCCTGGCTGGCCGTTTAAATGCGTTGGAATCGGTTTATATGGGACACTTCCTCTGAGATTGACTGGCAACCGCTGGGCGATGTCGCTGTTGACCAATCTCACGCTATACGCTGACACTGCCGCCCTCCCAGCTGCTACAGCGCGTGATCTTGCCTTCTTACTGCTCCATCGATTCATGCTGTGTCATAGTCCACCGCAGGAAAGTCCGAGTGATTGAGGCCGTGTCTGCTTGTCGGAAGTCGTTGAAGCCATTCTCAAAGAGTGCCACGCTGTTCAACGCAAAACTACTGCTTATCAGCCGCCGCCGAATGGTCTCACCGAATGCTTTAAGAGTACGCTCGGCCGCATCTTTTCTGAGTGTACGTCGCCGCCGATCACACCAATTGGGATGTTATCCTGCCCTTCGTCACCTACGCCTGCAATACCGCCCCCCAGAGCACTACTGCTTTTTCACCGTCCTTATTGTACGATCTGCACCCATCGCACATCGTTGCCACGCTCCTTCCATACAAGGCGGATCCATCTTAGAGTGCACCTATTTTTTCCAGAGCCAGATTTGCTGAAAAGTGTCGCGAGTTTTGAAGACCTTTACAACGGCTGAATAAGAGCGACAGAAAAGCATTCATTGTGACACTGCCATTTCTGCACCCACTTTCCTCCCTGGAGTGCAGGTATGACTCTCAGTCCCAACCACTGCAACTGGCATCTCTTCAAAACTACTGCCTCAATACGAAGACCCCTACCGCTTCGTCAACCGCACATCCCCGGTTAACTACTTGATCGAACCCATCGAACGTTGTTGCAACTACATTGGCAACGTGAAGCATCTCAAGAACTACCATGAACCTCTCATAGTGAGAAGCTGTTACGTCGCCTGGCGGCTCCCTTTACGAGCGCTGGGAAATTGTAGCCAAGCCTTGTAACTTAGTAATGGGTCGCCCTCTCCACTGCCTTCTAATAGGTCGTCCTGGTCGGTTTTTTTTCTGAAAGAACGCCGCTCGTGCTGTGGGTCCATGCTCTGCATGCTCTACGTTGAATGGCGCCTTAGAGCATCGTCGCCGAATTATATATATATATATATATATATATATATATATATATATATATATATATATATATATATATACAGGGTGTCCCAGCTATCTTTAGCCAAGGGTTGAAAAATACAATATTTGAGGCAGGCGAGTGAATTCAGTTAAATATTGCTTACAGCTATCTTGCGCACTACAGGCAATTTTTTACTTTTGTAATTAACGAATTTGTTAATTAGAATTAATTTACTAACTTGATAAATATTGACTTTACGCAAGAAACGGCAGTTGCAAAGTTCGGGGGCGTCTTCAGAAACCCCCCTTGCATCATTTGCGATAAAGAGAGTTTTACGCGTACCATTTTTTTCCGTGCTGCAAAAAAAATGCCCGCGAAATACAAAAAATACCACGTGACTAGCGCATTCGCGCGCCGCGACCGTGCTGGTCTCAACCGTGGTTTGAGCGAACAAAATCAGCTGCGACCACGAACCGCCCGCTGCGTTGCAGCAGTAGTCCGATAAGTTTACGGTGGTTTCTTCGCCCGCGCTCGGCACAACTTGCACAGTCACGCGCGCCAACTGGCTGGCAACGGGCCAAGAAACCACCATCAACTTATCGGCCTACCGCTGCAACGCAGCCGGCGGGTCGTGGTCGCAGCTGATTTTGTTCGCTCAAACCACGGCTGAGAGCAGCACGGTCGCGGCGCGCGAATGCGCTAGTCACGTGGTATTTTTTGTATTTCGCGGGCTTTCTTTGCAGCATGGAAAAAATGGTACGCGGAAAACTCTCTTTATCGCAAATGATGCCATGAGGGTTTCTGAAGACGCCCTCGAACTTTGCAACTCTTATTTCTCGCGCAAAGTCAATATTTATCAATTTAGTAAATTAATTCTAATTAACAAATTCGTTAATTACAAAAGAAAAAATTGCCTGTAGTGGGCAAGATAGCTGTAAGCAATATTCAACTGATTTCACTCGCCTGCCTCAAATATTGTATTTTTTAACCCTTGGCTAAAGATAGCTGGGACACCCGGTATATATATATAGATATATATATATATATATATATATTTGTTTATTGATTTATTTATATAGTAGTCATCTATTATGCACTTCATCATCATCACCCATTTGTCATTCATCATCATCTTCTTCGGGTGTGTGCTCTCCATCATCAGGTCCGTGGCACTTGTCCTCTCCCGAGTTCGTCGTCCAAGTTGAAGCGCTTCCATTTGAGATAACTTTTCAGGATTGCTTTTCGGAATATTTTTTCACCACAGACCATCGCAATGTGACACGCCGATAACTTCTCACTACGTCATCCACCTTGTTGATGAGATCGGCCGTGATTGCTTGTCCTGGTCACCGCTCATCAACCAAAGTGTTACGGTTTTCACGGAAACGGGCGCTCCATTTTCACAAAAACTTCTCGGGCACACAGTATTCCCAGTATACCATCACCATCCGTCGATGAATGGCGGCCAATTCAACACCTTATGCTGCCGGATATTGGATAATGCCTCGCTGCTCCTCAATCGTCCAATTTTGCAATGTGATCGCCATCCTGTCCTCACACGCACGGCCTCGTCAAATGGACGGCACTTTTTATAAGAGCCTCTGTCCTCGTTATCTTACCCTTCGTGACGTAAATTGAAATAAATTGAAGTGGCCCTAAAGTCACCGTCTCCGTCGGTGGAATGAGCTGTTGCCTCGTGCAAACATCACGTGCCACGTGATGGCCTCTGGCAGAAAGAGTGTTACACACTCACCGCTTGGCCTACGGGTGGGCACTGGCTACCGCTTCCAGAGATTTCACACACATAACTCCCAGTAAAACTCGTTCGTGGCCTAGTGTGTTACACATGCTTGAAATCAAAGGTTGCGCGAAAATAAGACACGCTCACAAGCGAGGGCACAGGGACGAGCGCTTGTCCCTGTGCCTTAGCTTGTGAACGTATCTTATTTTCGCGCAACCTTTTGATTTCAAGCATAATTCCCAGTGATTTCATGCACATAAATTGGTAGAGCATCATACACGTAATGCAAAGCTTGAGGGTTCTGCTACCACCAACGGCAAAGGACATTGTTCGCCACATTCGCGCATTGCCAATTACATCGCAGTATTACACTACAGTTAAAGACAGCAGTTTAAGTCACAGATGCTTTCTTTGGCCTAATTGTCTGTTCGAATCATTTGATTATGTCTAATGTATAAACGAGTCCCTCAGAAAAAAAATTTCCTTTTTTTCTTTTGTAATGCAAGAAACCACTATCCATGTATAACAGAACATTATAAATCATACTTAACAAACAGCAGATTTTCTAAGCACATATCGGACTGCCTGGCTGACACCTCATGCACGAGTTTGCGGCAGACGACGCCAGCCTATGTGTCGCCAAAAAAGTTCAAAGTAGATAAATACCTTACAGCACACACAGCTCTATACATGCCAACCTTCTACTTCAATTAGCATTATTGTATAGCGCATTCAACAGCGAAAATATCCAGAATGTCTTCATGAAGTACCGTACTGTTTCTTTTTTTCCTTTTTTTGCCCTCAGTTCACTTCACTATCAAAATTAAAGGACATGTTTTTGTCAATTATACTGACGCCGGTCACGGCCTGCCTTCTATGGATCGCTTCACACATTCTGAACGAGTACCTTCTGCGATGGCGCATTCCTCCTGGAAGCAAGTTACCACCAATGCCTCCAACAACTAGCATCCGTGGACATGTCGAATTTCTGGACCATGACTTCCACCGAAAGAAATGCATCGAGTGGGCCAAGGAGTACGGACCAGTGATCAGGTACATAGAGCATGCGTTCTCAAACTGGGTTCTGCGGTAACCCAGGATTTCCTTGAAGGACTTAGGGTTCCGCGAGCGGTCACAGCGAGTGCAACCCGTTCCCGTTTTACCCCCCATTAGCAACTAATGTGTTAATACTAATGAAACTAATGGGCAGCACCAGTGTTAATATTGTGATTGCGTGCGGATACAGGCCTTGTCACCTACCCCTCCCCCCGCTTCGATTGCCTTCATGCTCAAGAAAATGTTAGGGGTTCCGAGGCACATTGGAAAAGCCGTTGGAGTTCCCGAGGCTAGAAAGTTTGAGAACTCTTGACATAAAGCAATAAGGCCTGCGCGTTCTATGCTGATTATTAGGCGGTAAAAATTTTTCTATGTAATATAGGTTGTTCATGTATGGGGCTTGCAAGTGCCGGCATACATTGAGCTCTCGAAAATCACAAAATACTATGCGAACGAGTCAAAGGGTGCTCAAACAGAAACCATAGAAAACACAGGACGATTAACGTACCTAGAGTTTCAAGAAATGCATCAGAAAACATTGAAAACAATCGAGCTCCGATATTGGCTGGCTACCTTCCGCCTTACTTTCTCTGTTTTGGCGGAAAATTTAGGACGCCTAGGACAATATTTAGGAATACAGTTCAAGAGAGTACGTTTATTAACTTTCTGATCACGTCCGCCCCTGGTGGACCAGTGGCTAAGGTGCTCGGCTGCTGACCCGAAGGTCGCGGGTTCGATCCCGGCCGCGGCGGTCGCATTTCGATGGAGGCGAAATGGTAGAGGCCCGTGTACTGTGCGATGTCAGTGCACGTTAAAGAACACTAGATGCTCAAAATCTCGGAGCCCTCCACAACGGCGTCTCTCATAATCATATATATATATATATATATATATATATATATATAGGGTGTCCCAGCCAACTTGGACCAAGATTTAAAAAAAACCCGCATGCTCTAGCAAAGTCCTACTTGTTGTATATTATTGGTAGCCGTATGTACATGCCAACTGCATTTTTTCATTACTAAGCGCTAATTAAGTCATCATCATCATCATCAGCCTGACTACGCCCTCTGCAGGGCAAAGGCCTCTCCAATGTCCCGCCACTCAACCCGGTCCTGTGCTTTCTGCTGCCACGTTATACCAGCAAACTTCTAAATCTCAACTGCTCACCTAATTTTCTAATTTATTAATTAAGATTGATTAGCGAACTCTTTTTATTCTTGCTCGAATCGGTAAAATATTGTCTGTATGTTATACCTCGCCTCAAATAACCCCAGAGTCAAGCATTTATTTTTTGATGAAGTATCTCTGGTTGTTTTTTCCAAGAAAAAACAATAGGGCGCGAAACTCGCGGAATATGAAATAGACTCACGCGCGCGCGCCGCTACTCGATCGCTTCCTAACGTCATTTAATTGATACACGGCTGCGTTCTTTCGTCACCACACTGAACAAGGCTTCGCGCTCGAAGATGGACGTACCTAGCAGCGTCTTTCGATGCACGTCATTCAAATAGCGTGAGGCCGTGTACAATGAACGAACGCAGCCGTGCATCGACTTAAGAACGCTTGGAAGCGCTGGAGTAGCGGCGCGCGAGCGCGTGTCTATTTCATATTTCGCGTATCGCGCGCGCTTATATTGCGCTAGCAATTACATGGACACTCTCGGCTGGTTTTTGCCGTCGCCGGCGCCGCCGCCGTCATGTACCGTATATGTATATGTATCTGTATATTTATAAAAGCCACAAAGAAAAATAATTCATAAAAATGTTTCCGACGCGCGGCATCGAACGAGTGACCTCTCGCTCTGCAGCGCGGCGCTAACCGCTGAGCCACGAAAGCGCACGTCCTTTAACGTTCAGCGAGTTTAACGTTCAGCGAGTATACAGCGAGTTTTCAGCGTGTTTTCAGCATTACCAGCGAGATGGCGCAAAGGGCGCGCTTTGCGGGGCTCGGCGCTCCTCTCGTCGCGACGCCCGCGCTCATGCGGTCGCGCACTTTGCCCCGGTGGGGGTAGACGCCCGTTTGCACGTTCACGCGCGCGCTTATCTCGCCGTGGGGGAGAATCGGGCTTTTGCCGGAACGCTTGTGTTGTAGTTACCGAGCGCACGAAGGTCACTTCGCTCGCTGCAGTCCCGCCGTTTGCGAAAAGAACACGCTTTTCAAACACAGCGAAGTAACAACTGTGACACTTGTTAGTTCGCGCTCGTCTGTACCTGTGAATACGTTTCGTGCGTCGTTTTTGTTTGAGCAGCGCGTTAAGTGTCGAGCTGTGAACATTGTTAGTTCTCTCTCGTCCTCTGCGTGTTATTTTCGTGCGTCATGTGTGCATGAGCAGCGCGCTGCACGTTTCGACCTGCTTGCCATTCGTCGCTTGACATTCCAATTTGTTGCTATCGCATTCATTGCTTCGCCTTGTGGTGAAACTGTGACTTTTTTCTCTGAAAAAAGCAACCAGGCAGATTTCAGCAAAAAATAAATACTTGACTCTGGGGTTATTTGAGGCGAGGTACAACACACAGCCAATATTTTGCCGATTCGAGGAAGAATAAATAAGTTGGCTAATTATTGCAAAATAAATAAGCGCTTATTCATGAAAAAAAATGGACGTTGTAAGTACACACGACTACCACTAATATACAACAGATAGAACTGTCGTACTACGTATGCTTTCTTTTTTTTTTAAATCTTGTTCCAAGTTAGCTGGGACACCCTGTATATGTCTTCGTGACGTCACGAAGACACGGATTTTCTTCACAGAAATACGTCAGCAAACTGAACGCGATAGGATGGCAAAGCAGGAAATTAGAAGAATACGTTCCGGTGACCGGAGTTGAACCCACGACCTCTCGGGCCGCGAGGAGGGCTGGCCGGCTTTTATCTCACTGCGCTACCGTCCAACACATAAAGGAGGCTACACGGAACTTTATCTCTCACTCCTCTCACAGTGCTCTTGTCGCCGTCTGAAAGCGGTAAACTGAAATGATGCGTGGACTCCGCGATTAGGTCCGCCAACGCGCTGTTGCTACGACCGTCGCGTTCGGCGCGTTTGCAATTGGAGAAGTGCAATTTGGTAAACACTTTAACGCAGCGGGAGGAGGGGCCTTTAGCTCAAGCCTCGCTCATAACATCTGTCCATATTAAAAAATAGCTCTTCATGCTCGTATGGCTGTCGCAACGCGTTTCCCGCTCACCCTCTGAAAAATCACGGCCAGATTAGAGGGGGGCGCGCGTCGCGTTTTTCTTCACGTTTCACAACGCTTTGAAGGAGTGTACATCGAGCATGACGCCTAGTACCAGCATTTATTATGTGTTTGTTGATGTATTCGCGTGGGATTTGCCATTTACGGTGTCCCGGTGTAGGTTAACATCTTCAACTACTTCAAGGGTTCAATCATGATCATGGGCTTTAGTCCTCGTGACGGAGAAGAGTCACTCGGCGTCAACTTCAGTGCATCCACATCAAGAACGTGGTATATCTGCCAAACAACAATAGACATTGTACAAGCTCTTATATCAATATACCATAAACGATCAGCTACTTCTGTGATTGCGCATTTCAATTTCGTTCTATACCGATTCCTAGGACGGAGGGATCAGCCCTGCTTTTTATAGCACAGCTCATTGGCGCTCGTTCCTGCATTGATAGAGCGAACGAGGACGAAAGAGAGCGATCGCGGAGTGCAGCGAGGCGCTGTGCTAGTGTTTGCAACGTCTCTTGCCTGCTTGCGCTTCTCGTGACAGCCCAACGCATGCCTCCCACGCAAGGTAACGAGTAAGTTGGTTGACCTGCGAGTTTTGGGATAAAAAAAGATGTGCTTTGGTCGAAGGCACGGTTTGTGTGTGGAACGCTTTGGCGGGCCCTGAGATTTTGCATCTAGATTTCCAGGCACCAGCTCGCGCATAATAAGCAAGTTTTAGAGCGCGGCTCTTAGGGGGGCCGTTCTTGCGTTTTTTTGGATGCGTCGGCGTCATCGTAATCGGCATAGCGCATGAGGACGAAAGAGAACGAACGCCGAGCGCAGAGGAGGATGAAAGAGGGCGATAGCGAGGAGAGCGCGGCACTGGCGAGACGATAGGTTCCGGGGCGGCCACCCGCGGCGCCACACTAGTGCGCAGTCATGCAGACGGCGATGACATCAGTACTAATGTAGCGAGGGCGTTCACCGATACCATATATGTAAATAAAGCGCTGCATGAAGGTTGGCCTGTCTGCGGCGGTAGTTGTGAAACAAGCCCACGCGCTGCTTTCCGCGGTCTCCTTATTAGCGAGGCACTCACGCCTCAACTTATGACGAAGTCAAAAGGCCTAAGCAGCTGCGCTCAGAATTCGCAATTAGGCAGTATCGCAACCATCTTTGACATTTTGACTTGATCCCGATTTATATGTAGCTAACTGAAAACTCCTCGGTGTCGGGGGAAACCGACCTTAGCGTTCACGAAATGAATGGTAATCTGACTAGTATCATTGAGGACTGTGCAGTGGAAGTCGGGAGTACAGTCATTAGACGGGACACTGGCAATCTATCCGAGGAGACAGAAAACCTCATTAAGAAACGTCAAACTATGAAATCGTCAAATGCAAAGACAAAATAGAGCTGGCGGAGCTTTCGAAGTTAATCAATAGGCTTAAGGTAGCCGACATAAAAAAGGTATAACATAGAGATAAATTAGCATGCTCTAAAGAACGGAAGAAGCATCAAAGCTGTGAAGACAAAAGTGTGCATACGCAATGATCAGATTTATGCGATAAGGGACAAGGAAGGCAAAGTCACTACCAATATGGATAGGATAGTTGAGGTACCGAAGGAGTTCTACAGAGATCTGTACAGCAGCCGAGACAATCAGGATGATAACGCTACAAGCAGTAACAGCCCAGAGAAATCGGACATCCCACCTGTAACAAAAGGGAAGTAAAGAAAGCCCTAGAGGGTATGCAAAGGGGCAAAGCCGCTGATGAGAATCAGGTAACATCAGACCTGTTGAAAACGGCGGAGAGATTGTGTTAGAAAAGCTAGCCACCTTGTATACGAAATGTCTCTTCACGGGTAGGATACCAAAATCATGGAAGAATGCCAATATCATCTTAATCCATAACAAAGGGGCCGTCAAGGATTCGAAAAAATACAGACCGATCAGCTTACTGCCCGTTGTCTATAAGCTATTCACAAAAGTAATCGCTGATAGAATTAAGACGAGATAAGAGTTCAATCAAAGAAAGGACCAAGCAGGATTTCGTACAGGGTACTCAACAATAGACCATATTCATACTATCAATCAGGTGACAGAGAAATGCGCGGAATACAACCAACCTCTATACACAGCCTTCATTGATTGCGAGAAGGCATTTGATTCGGTGGAGATATCAGCAGTCATGCAGACACTGCGGAATCAGGGCATTGACGAACCCTATATAAACATACTGGAAGACATATACAGCGGATCCACAGCCACCATAGTCCTCCATAAAGAAAACGACAGAATCCCAATAAAGAAGGGTGTAAGGCAGGGAGACACGATCTCTCCAACGGTATTCACCGCGTGTTTGCAGGAGGTTTTCAGGACCGTAGATGGGGAATAGTTAGAGATAAGAGTTAATGGAGAGTGTCTCATTGAACCTGCGATTCGCTGATCACATGGCATTGATGAGCAACTCAGGGGACGAATTACAGCTGATGAATACTGTACTGGACACGGAAAGCAGAAGAGTAGATATAAAAATTATTATGCATAAAACTTAATGTAATATGCAACAGTCTCGGCAGAGAACAGCGCTTTGCGATTGGTGGCAAGACACTTAGTTGTAAAGCAATACGTCTACTTAGGACACGTAGTTACCGTGGAGCCGAACCATGAGAGTGAAATCACTATAAGAATAAGGATGGGATGAAGCACATTCGGCAAGCATTCTCAAATCATCAATGGTAGTGTACCACTATCCCTCAAGAGGAAAGTATAAAACAGCTGCATCTTACCGGTACGTACCTACGGAGACGAAACCCGGAGGCTAACAAAGAGGGTTCAACTTATATTGAGGACGAAGCAGCGAGCGATGGAAAGGAAAATGATATATGTAACCTTAAGAGACAGGAAGAGAGCAGAGTGGGTCAGGGAACAAATGGGGGGATAAGGATATCATTGTTGAAATCAAGAAGAAAAATGGACATGGGTCGGGAACGTAGCGCGTAGGCAGGATAGCCGCTGGTCATTAAGGGTAACTGACTGGATTCCAAAAGAAGGCAAACGTGTGAGGGAGGAGACAGAAAATTAGGTGGGCAGATGAGATTAAGAAGTTTGCAGGTATAACGTGGCAGCAGAAAGCACAGGACCGGGTTGATTGGCGGAACATAGGAGAGGCCATTTCCCCGCAGTAGGCGTAGTTAGGCTGATGATGATGATGAACTGAATATTACTTTTGATGTTGCATCGTCATTCCACTCATTCAAATCACAATTCATAAAGAATTGGTCAGGAACGATTTTGCACGTAAATAATCATCGACAGCACTGCAGGGAACCACATTCAATGAATATTACTGACGACCTTAGCGTAAGCGCCGTCGTCGCTTCATTGAAGCATCGATTGCTGTTGAGATAACATTCGCCTGTCTTGAATTGAGTACTGTTTTAGGCTTTGAATTAAGGAGTGACCAGCAAGGAAGCGATCAGAGTAGAAAGTGGAGGGTAGAATAAATAAAAGTATATCGTTAATATTCCTGACATTATTTCTGAGTTCAGATATACTAACAGGTCATTTGCTACGCTGTCTGATATCGATGAACGAATCCAAATTTTGTTGTTCAATTTCTTCTGACTGAAGAACGAGAGACAAAACCTGATTGAATAGAATTGGATCTCGGGTAGATGACGCCCACCAATGTTGCTCTGTAAAATTCGCAGAGTTGGAAATGGAAGTATGTGCAATCGTGAATAACTTTTTGTGGGTATTCTACGGCTGCCTTATAAATAACACAATTCTGGCGGCATAGTTGACCTCCATTCATTGACTAAGTGTAAACCACATGCTCAAACAGGCCGAATTAGAAGACCTCATTCATTGCAAAATCAGGAGAAGTTGAAGGTTGATACTGAAGCTGCGCGGGCTAAATAGTACTGACAGCCTGGATTAAACGGGAAACACGAGGAAAATCACAAGCGCCCTTAACAGTCCAATTGACTGAGTTCGTCGTTACACAACGCAAAAACGAGAACGCAGACACACAGGAAAGCAAGCGCAAGGACAAAGACTTCTTTTTATCCTTACTATCCTATGCGCCTTGCGTTTCTGTTTTTGCGCTATGCTTACGATGTATTCGTTCCGTACGGCCCAGTTTACTGCACTTTCACTACACTAGAATTCTATTACAACTGGTTGCAGCAATACTGTTACAGAAACTAGCAGCGAGTGTGCACTGTAAACGCAAACTAGCCGAATTGGGCGTTTTAAGGGCTTAATACTACCTTCATTTGGGACCGTACTCCCTTAGGGAGTATTAAGATCGGTGTAATGAAGTTCTGCGTCCTCAATTTTACTTCCTTGAGAAATTATGGGGATGAAGGTGGAAGAAAGGAGGTAAATTCACGATCTGACGCCATTTTGTCAAATGGGAGTTCAAGGACAGAAAACTCCTATTTCACTTTCTCGGGCATATCTTCCCTTTATTTTATCCGAAGCTATAGTGCTTTCAGTGCTGGCGTGCATGTATGCAACTGCGCGGGCGAAAGAAGTGTTTCTCAAAGTGCTTAATAAATTCATGAAAGTGCTAACCAACGATTTCTTCGTCTCGTCGACTGACGCACATTGTTGTACGGAATGCACACTACCGCTGGGCTCGAGTTCACGAGGCATTTCGACCACAGAATGACTTCGCTTATGTTGTTTTACCATCAAATCGAAGTTAAACTAAAAGTAGGAGCGTGTGCACCCTCGATGTGGCCTATCGGCACAGCATGCACAGTCAGTATACCCTTTTGGATGACGAATTGGGCACAGGCGGTGTGCCTCAACGCACGGAACAACGTCCGGTGTTGAAAGAACCCGGCGAAAAAAAAGAAAAAAGAGAAACGAAAGAAAAAACGCGACTCTCCCCAAGCGGCTGATCTGAAAGGGACGAAGCGACTTTGACCTTCGAACGGCGGCGATAAGAGCGGAACAACCATCGCACGCATGCGCGCGCGGAGGGGAAAAAAGAAAGCAAAAAGAAAGAAGCGCGAGAAGGGAGTCGCGAGAAACGCGAAGTTCCGAAATGACAGCGGATGCTACCGCAGGCTGGCCCCAGCGGCCTGCGTGGAGTGATAGCGAAGCGAAGCCGTCATGGGATAACGTCGGTTTTGTGAAGGACGCCTTTCAACTACCCTGCTATGCGTCGATCATGTGTGCACATTTCATGCCGGCAGACTTACTGTGTTCTCGTCGCGGGACGTGAAATGTGTGGTTTGACGACAGTGCAACATGCACTGCCTGTGCAATGGCCAGGTGACTGAAGCGAGCAGCAGCTGATGGGCGCGCCGCGCTCGCGGCACATTCAGGAACACAAATGGTACGTAATACTTATGTTTCCTCTTTTTGCGCGACCTTGTCGCTTGGGCAGCAGTAGGTGCTGCTCTGCACATTGCGTCGCGTCAAAAGTGCAATGAAAAGCGAAAAAAGAAAGGCCATTAAGCTCACATAACAACGATGTGTGATACGTGTTTCGAATTGGCTGACCGCGTGGCGTGGCCAGCCAATTCAAGCGAGTGCGCCTTAAAACTAAATGTTTGTACGACATAATTTCCTTGCTTCCGATAAAGCATGAATGAAGCAGTGCTTCCAGGGAGTATACACTTAAGCAACAACAACAACAAAAAAAAAGACAGCTGTTATCACGCTGTCAGTGGTAACACATGCATTAAGGCCAGATTTGTTTTCTATGTCTTCTGTTCTCATGCGCAGATTATGAGCAAGTTAGAATACTTTTGACGACAATTTTGCATTGTGCACTTTGTCCGTCTCCAACACAAAAAGGTAAATTGCATATCAAGGCGCATTGACATCATGAGTTTGTATACATTTAGCTAGAAAGAATAAGTCATGGTAATGACACATTATGATGGCCGTATGATGTGTAAGACATGTGCTTAGTTACAGTGTGTTTGCTGAAGCATGTGTATTTTATAGTATGGTCACTTCATTAGTCACATATCAGCACTAGAGCTTGCCAAGGTTACATGTGCATATTTATGGAATTTAGGAGATGTGTCACCTGTGCAAGGCTAATTTAATCACATTGATATAAGTCAGTTGAATCTGTTGAACCTCGTTGTTGAATCACCTTGTTCCTTCCCTCTGGTTATTTTGTTTTACTTTTTTGTTGCCATAGTGTTTATGATCAGCACACAGTATTCTGACTGTTGACACAATTTCTGACAAGGTAAACAGGCTGGTACTTTGTCCACGTCTTCTATTGTCGTCATTACAAGTGCACTGTTTAATTTTGCCATGAATCAACACCAAGTCGCCCAATCTTCAGTCCTAAACAGAACAACATAACAGCTGTGGTTGATGAAGAAGCTCATTACTCAAATATAAATCGCGAAACCTCATTACTCAAATATAAATCAAATACCAGCATTATTTGGGAATGAATGAGTTTAATAATGCAGGCCGACGGCTAGAAAGATTCGAAGTGGACGGCTGTCGCTTCAACAGGCACTGCCATCTTGTCCTGCGTACCCCCGTAAAACCTCCTTTGGTAGGGGGTTTTGCGTAGTACCTTTAGGATGCAAGTTAAGAGCCGGGCCCCAAAACTCCCCAAAAGGGCTCAAACCCGTTTGCTGTGTAGCGTTTCATTGTGCCTTTTTGTGGTAAGTCTATACATTGCATTGACGCAAAGCAGATTCTTTGTCCATAAAGTGCCTGTGAGTGATCGTGAGGCATCGACGAACACAGAAACCTCTGTATTGTTTTTGCTAGAAAATCTGGGCAAGAAACCACCTTCAGTTGGAGCTTTCTGCGATATAAGAACACGAACTGAGATTTGCCGCGCACATGAACAGAGATCAGGGCAAGATCCTCCTCAAAGATAAGAATGCTCGTCCCTCCGACATGCTGCCAGTAACAAACGACATAAGAAACTGCTTACTTGCTTAATATTGGAGCCTTTAAATACGATGGTGTAACACTCGCAGGTATTCGATGGCGCCAGGACCACTACTTATGCCATGCACACAATCACAACGCTTCCTCTATTTATTTTCCACAATTCTGGCATATGTACTGTAACGTTAGTCGTGAGGTCACGTTGGACCATAAGCTAGCCTTTAGACGCCAGTGCAGTTGACGCACCTGGTGAGCCCAATAGGGGCGCCCATCTACTGAATGCACACAAGTACATCGATCCACCTCGTAACGCTTGCAGAGGTGGAACAGCTGCGCCATTTTGCGTCAAACTTGTTTACCTGCACCATCCTGCGCTGAACCACCCCGGCTGCGCCAAACTCGTTAATCAGCACAGTACTGCGCCGAACCATCGAAATTTAGCCGCAAGGTGTGACATTCACCAAGCCCCTGCCCGAAAACGTGGCTGAAACATCGTGCTTTCGGATTTATCAAAATGATTATATTTTAGGATTTCGTCACAGTAGTGATCACTCGAGCAGCAGCTGTGAATTTTCATCGTAAGGGTTTGGTCGCACGCGCTATCTCGGCAGGCATCAGCGCGTATGGCTCGCAAACCCTTCTACGTGCTCTGCTCTGAACCCGAAGAGACTTAGCGAAAAGGGCATATCTCCTTGGCGCGGCAGTATTCTCTTACACCAGAGTTCTGTAGTGTTACGCGACATCGGATCCAAAAGAGCTGCCAGCATTACTTCGTATAACATTACAACTTATTGGTTTCGCATTCATTGCTTCACCATTGCGCTAAAACTGAGATTTTTTTATAACTTCATGGCAGCGTTCAGAAAAGAAAGGAAGGATGGCGGTAACAGTGCTCAAAAGTGGGGTGCTGTCCGGTTCCTGGAACAGACGAACAAGGAGACAGGTGCTCAGGACTACTCATCGAGGTTCCGAGCACGCGCGCGTATTCTCGTTCATTTCGCCGCTATGCCCCATTATACGGCGCTTATCAACTCGGTGGTTGACGTTCTCGAGTTCAGGTTAAAGAAATGGGATACATAGCTAAAGAAGTCACAATTGCACCGCAAGGGGTACGAAATGAATATGATAGCAACAAATTGTAATGCTATACGAAGTGAGGCTGGCAGCTAACTCTTTCGGATCCGATCTCGCTTAACTCTGATAAAACGCTGGTGTAAAGGATACGGCCACGCCAGAGAGAGCAACACTTTTTGCACAGTCTTTCTGCGATGAGAGCGCAGCGCGGAGCCGTCGACTGATGGTTGCCGAGCTAGCACGCGCGCCAGCGGCTTTGAAGCAAAGTTCACAGTTGCTGCCCGACTGATATCCCTCCTCCCCTCGCGTATTTTTCGGCAAGCCTACCGAGCAGGGGTGATTTTATTCTATGGGCCTTCCAAGCGACGGAGATGCGCCGGCTCGTTATATCTCTGCTTCAGCGGCGTTGGCCGCCCCCGCGCGCACGCAGTTAGCCGCGGGTAGAACATACGATAGACGGGGGCATGCCATCGATTTGGACTTTATACGGGACATGACGGCAACGGCAAAAACCTATCGAGAGCGTCCATATTGATATCGCAATAATAAGGCAATTGTGCAATTCAGCTTAGTGTTTGAAACAATTCAGCATTGGACAAATGTTACACAAGTGCTGTGCAACGGGGCGACATCTGCTCGGAACGTTCTCTCCGACTGCTCCAAACTTGCTCGAAAAGGTATTTCTCTAAGCCTACTCTAAAATGTCTTTATGGCCGCTCGAAGCCTGCTAGAAAAGCTTTTGCCTGCTCCCAGGACTGCTGCCAAATTCATGTACCCTGTTCCACCTCTGCGGCTTGCCTCAAAACGTTAATGAGAAAAGCTAGCAGTTGTTCCGTGACCGAATACAACCGATGAACGAAGCTCCTTAGAAATGGGACGCAAACGACTATGCGCCTGATCTCGCTGCTGGCTTTCATGAAGGCGGTCGGGTGGGGAGCGGGTGGGGAGAGCATCTGCTGCGCTCGGTGGCGGGAACGACTGAGCGAGTGATTGTTCGGCGCGGACAGCGCAGGGAGAGGGAGACATGTGGGAGAGAGGTGCGAGCGGTGATGCGGCGGGGAGCTTTTGGCGGTGACAGAACCCCGCGTGCGGCCTTTCATTGTCTTTTTGCGCCACCGCCACATCAGGGAGCTTCGACGGCGACGGCGGGGTGCGGGCCTAAACTTCGCTCCTAAAAAAAGACTTGGCGCAGGCTGAGTTGCTGACTGCATCGCATGAAATTGACTCCCCCCTCCTAAACCCGCAAGATTGGGGGAGGGACCACCTGCTTGTAAACATGCTTGATAACCTGAAATCTACTTGCTAAGGTTGGCGACTATACGTCTTTTACTGCTGTAAGTCTGGCGCCGGGGTGCGATGCTCGCCTACCATGCCGCCGTGCTAAGTTTAACTTCTTTCACGGTACTGATATTTCACCTGTGGAATTGCTTCGTTTGAAATGCTTTGCTTGAGTCTATA
>JALIZH010019892.1:0-62500 GCA_030522465.1 Rhipicephalus appendiculatus
TGTCACTTCACCGCTCGGAGCATTCTCTCAGGCCTCTGGTCGGTTTCATCGTACGACACTTGCCCCTAGCCGGACCCTTTTGCTACTGGCTCTCCACCATCGATCGGTATACTCAAGGGCCTGAGGAATGGCCCCTCGAAGCAATCACCACAGAAGGAGTCGCCTAGGCCTTCTACACCGGGTGGATTGCTTGCTTCGGTTCCGCTCGCCGAGTCACAACCGACCAAGGACGACAGTTCGAATCCCAACTTTTTGGGTTGCTCGGACTGACCGTCGGGTTTGAGCTCTTCAGGAACACCAGCTACCACCCCTGTGCCAACGGGATGATAAAGCGCTTCCACCGGCAGTTCAAAGCAGCCATCATGTGCCACTCGGAGTCAACCTGGCTCGAGGCCATGCTAGCCGTCACGCCATGTGTTCGCGCCACCTTCAAGCTGGACATTCAGGCTACACCAGCAGAGCTGGTCTACAGGGAACCACTTCGTCTTCCAGGCTAATTTCTCGCTGCGCTGCCATTCAACACCACGACGGCAGACCCCACCGACTTCGTCGCGCGGCTCCGACCCACCATTGCCGCCCTCCACCCGTCACCTGCAGCTCACCACTGTAAGCCTGCACCTTTCGTCTTCAAGAAGCTAGCAACGTGCACGCACGCTTTCCTCCGCGACGACTCCGTCCGCAGGCCTTTTCAGCCACCTTTAGAGCCAACGCCTTTTCAGCAGGCAATTTCAGCCAACGACAAAAACGCCACCCAGCGCGTGAACGGCAACGACGTCCGTGTTTCGATTGACCGACTGAAACCAGCGTACATCGCTTCTGACGAACGAGGCAACACCATTGCACCGAGAGGCGCCCATCTGCTGCCCCAGAAGTCACCGCCCACTTCTGTCATTACACACTCTGCACGTCGCGTATGACCCACAGACATTTACAAGCCCTGACGGCTCTCCACTCCGCGGGGGGGGGGGGGGGGGGGGATGTGGTGGCACCACCTGCGCATAATTCCGCGCAGCCTCCACCCAGCTATCATTCACCTCGGCGTGACACGGCTGTACGCTGCAGTACATCCCCATAAGCCACAGCGCACGGCACCATCGCCCGAGGCATACGACACCGGCGGTGGCTATAACACCAAGCTGCAAAGTTCGCAAGATCACTATTGTTACGCTACCCAGACGAGCGTAGCGTTAGAATGTTCCCCAGTGCTTCTGCTCGTTGAATAAACCGTTATGTTTTTATTTTGGAATTCGTCCTTCCGTTGACACGACCATCCCACACGGACATTGCTGTAGGCGGGTTTTTTTGCCACATAAAATATACAAAAGTTGACGGTGGAGCAGCTTCCTATTGTTATAAACGATATGTTGCTGAAACCGGCATGGTTATAAGTGGGTTCGACTGCATAGCATTTTGAGCCTACTGTACACGAAAGCCAGTCAGACGCGGATTAAAACAAAGAGGGTTATACGCTTCTATTTTGCTGTGTGATTTCATAAGTAAAATGAGAGTTATGTATCACGCCGCGAGTAATATCATATTTGCTAATTCGACACGAAGTAGGGCGAACATCATATAAATCGTTCGACACGAACGATTTATACGAAGTTCATAGAACTATGAAGTTCTATGAACTTCAAAGAAATTGCAACGGGCAAACCTCCGAACGATGACTCTCTGCTCTTGTCGAAGAATAGCTGAAGAAGCTCTCCCGAAAGGCGGATCTCCTTGTACTTGTTTGAATGATTGTACAACGTCCTGCCCTGCTAACGACCCTCCGTCTCAGCGCAATTGGAATTGTTGTTTTAGCTCTTCACAGACATCCATAACCAAGTGAAGCGAAACGCAGCCTGCTTCACCATGGGTACCAGCCCTCACGGCACCTCACACACGGGATTCAACGTTCAGTCATATTTTGCAGCCGCCTCCCCGACTAAAAGTGACTTCCTTATGCCGAAAAACTTTTCTTTCACCTTACCGTGTTCGTTTCAAAATTTATGCTTTTTTGGTTGTGTTCTTTTACGCGTAGTGCAGTTTATGCACAGATATTTCTTTTTGTGTGACATTCGCTATAATGTCGTTTCTGAAAGTTTTGCTATAAAATGAGATATAGGTGTCTTCATGTTTTTGCAAAAATATTTTTGGAGCACGAAGTCTGAGCTTTGGGCTAGTTGGTGCAGCATTATTTCGATGTTTGACAGCGCATGGAACGAGGTCGAACACAGAGGAAACACATGGAGAGCCGAGTGTCTCCTCTTTGTTCGTTCTCGTTCCACCATGCGCTGTGAAACATTTAAATTTTCGCAGGACGGTCACCTGTTTCACGTTAACCATGGTTCGAGGCAATTAGAGCAGAAAGAAGCTAGATAGATAAACATATTCAGTTATGTAGCGCACTTCACGGAATCAAGTTACAAGATCACTGTCTTCCATGCAGTGACGTAACAATTGATAGAAAGGACAGCCTTCGTCGAGCCGTTATCACGGTTTGCCCAGTACGGCTGGGTGGGCTACACAAGCGTAGCCGAGTGAAAACACCAGAGCCGTCAGGAGCTCGGGAGGGGTCTGCCAGTTTGCCGAAGTTCGCGAGGTTCCATAAATGCGTCACGGCGACCATCATATCAAGTGACCTACTTCATCAAACTCCGGTTGAGAATCTACTCAGTGAAAAATTACCCATCTCCCGCTAAAGGGAACCATGTGTGGATGCGAAGCAGCGGGGTGATAATTAGCTTGAGCGGGAGGTACGTCGCCGCTCTCATTCACGGCAGCGGTCCGGGCACTCATCGCGGCGCTGCACACGAGAGAGAATGAGGCGCGCGCGCTCCGTCATTTTCATACAGCGGAACTACCGTGGCGCCCCCAGTGGAGTACGCAGCTGTCACACCACCTGTCGTGCGCGCCGCTCCGTAGAGGATTCCTAGAGGAAAGGACAGGGGGGGGACCGTAGGAAAGGAGAGAGAGGGGGAGGGGACGTGCATGCGCTGTGGGACGTGGGAGCTGCTCCGTGGAGTAGAGGATTCCTAGAGGAGAGAGGGGGAGAGCACGCGCATGCCGCTCCGTAGAGTAGATTATTCCTAGAGTAGAGAAACGGAGTGAGCGTAGGAGAGGATAGGGGAGGGGACGTGCATTCGCTCTGGGGAGTGTGGGACGCGGGGGCCGCTCCGTAGAGTAGATGATTCCTAGAGGAGAGAAATGGGGTGAGCGTAGGAGAGAGAGGGGGAGGCGACACGGGAAGGAGGGACGGACTAAGCCCCCTCCAAACACATGCAAGCAAGATCAAGGAAGGGTGTCAACCTGGGCGACAAACACCACCTGCCTAACCATTGCTAAGCAGCCTCTCTGTGCTCTCGGCCATGACTCTGATGACTGTAGTAGTGGTTGACGGCCTTCACATTACTACAGTGTTCTGGTTCGCATAATGGGTGCTTCCCTGCTTCATGAATATGGCCGGACGCGGGACGCGGGACGCGGGAGGGACGGACAAAGCCCCAAGCATAAGATGCTTCGCATCTAAAAGAGCGGCTGCGTGTAAGACGTCCCTTCTCACGAGTTCGCCCTGATCTCGCTTCCTCTGTGTTGATCACCCTGAAATCCCGAGATCTTTAACAGCGAAGCTATTAAAGCTGGTAATAAGACGTCCGTTAACAATAAACCCCGGCTGCGCCATTGCCATAGCAATTACCACAGCTGCGCGCCACCTCTGCTAAAAATAACGAAACCACCACCGCGTCGAGGAGCAGCCGCCGGCGAGCCATCGCCATAGCATCCAATACAGTTTCTTACACATTCGATGAGGGAAATGGATTTCAACACATTCACGGGGCCAAGCTTTGCGCTTCTTCCGAACCCACCCGTCGCCGTCTCTTGGGTGCCGCTTACTCGGCCAAGCACGCTGGATCCGATCGCCGACGTTGAGAATCCCCTGCTGCAGCACGACTAGCTGAGGATCAACCAGCTTAGCTGTGTCAGCCTGCCGATTGCTCATTCATTGCGATAGTAATTATACGAACACTCTCGGCGGGATTTCGCTGTCATCGTCATGATCGGGTAATGCGTATGTATGTATATATACACCTATCTAAAGCCACAAAAATATTTCAGCAGAAATACTTTCTCAAGCGAAATCAGCGATAAGAACCTGCGACCCCTCGCTCCTCAGAGCGCCCCGTTAGACGACAATGCCACGGAGCATACGTGCTTGAGCATACCAACGGGCAGCTATTTATAAACACCATTTACCTATGGTGGTACGCAGATCTCGGAGGCGCTTCATCGTGTTCTCTTTATAACGAGCGAGATGGAGCGAAACGCGAGCTTTAAAGGAAGTCGCCGCGCTCGCTTTCCGCCGGAGTTGCGATGCACGCTCGCCTCGTACCTGTACGACCTGCATTTTGCCCTACAAGACATGGTCGCTCGTACGCGCGCTCTTATCTCGTGAGGGGGGTGTTTGTTGTACACACGTCTTGGACTTTCACCGCAAAGATTGCGTTGAAGGTACACAGCGCACGAAGGTCACTCCGTTCGCTGCAGCGGCCATGTATGTGAAAGGAGTGAACGAACCCCTAGAAGAGGCGAAGTAGGGCATAGTTGGTTGTGCATAGTCGACACCTGCAGCGCGCTGCACAACCACAAAGAAGTAACAACTGCGACAATTGTTAGTTCCCTCTTGTTCTGTGTATGCCTGTGCGTTCTTTTCGTGCGTCGTTCTTTGTGCTTGAGCGGCGCGCTGCAATCTTCGAGCTGGGACCGTCGTTAGTTCCCGATCATCTTGTGTGTGTTGTTTTCGCGCGCGCTGTGTGCTCTAGTAGCAAGCTACAAGTTTCGAGCTGCTTGCGGTTCTTCATGTGACATTCCAATTTGTTGCTATCGTATTCATTTTCTTGCCCTTGCGGCAAAACTGTGCCTTTATTTTGTTACATAGAGTGAACCTTTGAAGCCTCGGTGACGAATCTTATGGGTGACGAATCTTAGCCATGTCCTCCGTATGACGATTTTCCAGCGCCTGGTGACACATTGTGCGACGGGTTTGCCGCTCACCAACTAAGGAGGATTAGCGGGAGAAGAATTTCGCGTAGCGTTGGCGAATTGTGCGCTAAAATGTGCGTGTTAATGTACTTAAACGCATGTGGCTTTGCAAATCTTCTAGGTTAGGAAGATCATGGTGGCAGACGCCGGCTGCACGTGAGAGAGGGTAGGGAGAGGAGGCAGATGTCACTTCTTATACACCAATTTCACAAGGAGGCTAGCATTTTTAAAGCCCTTCGCCGACGGAGTGCTGTCCAGTCTTCGATGTTTCGCCTCCATGCTGGAGTATGAGGGTGCTGCTGCGGTTTATGCAGAGTATATGCTCAGTTAGCAAGGTATATGTGTTCGCGGAACATGGGCAAACACACGAACGCTTTGCCATTGTAAACGTGCTAGTAAGTAATCGCTAGGCTGTGAGTTTCAAAATGGCTTAAACAGCAAGTAGCGGCTGCCCGCGAAACATTGGCGCTGCGGCAACGACGATAGGCGTAAGAGGTGAGTAGAATTATAGTGCAGTTCTTAGGCAGCACGTGAAAATTGTTGATTCATTTGCATGTTTCGTTATAGCTGCACTACCATGCACTAGCGTCCACTTTTCGGAGAACTTTCGAAGGAAATAGGTGAAACTTTAATGGATACAACGCAGTACGTACGTCATTGTCCAGCAGCACTTTAATTGTGTGCATTAGTGTTAAAAGTCACTCGCGCGTTTCTTTGCCGTGATTATTCAAGTTCAACGTAGCTCGAATCTTTATCAGACGATGTGGTTCTGCTTGCCACGTTACAATGCAAAGTTCATAGACCGAAGGGAGTTCAAACACCGATGCCTCTGTTGATTCGTGTTGTGATCGTAGTTGAAAACTTGTGGTCTCTGATCGTTGCGCAGGATAAGAAACAGAGATACGACGGGTGAGCTCAAACTTCTGCGTAGAAACAACACGATGACAAAATGAAAATAAGGGTCTTCTACATCTGGAAGCACAGCATGGCGTGAGTTCGCTTCGGTGCGAGCAACCGCTACCAGCGATACGCAGAAAGTGCACCCCTTTTAGTAACTGTGTTTGAGTTTCATGAGGGGTATTTGAGAAGCATTACAACTGAGCGCACCTGTTCCGGTAACGTTCTGGCTTTAACGAATGCAGGTCGATTATTCCGGCACCTAGGTTGCTGCGGGGCCCTAAAAAGTGCGGTTGTCATAACGCTACCCCAGTTATCGTCAAAAAATTGACAAGTCGAAAAAGAACATGCTCTCGACGAAACAATAGAGACGTCCACCCACGCCAAAGAAAGCTTATGTCATGCGGGCCTTTCTGTCACGTAGTTTGGAAAGTGAACTCGATAATTTCGAAATTGCACGCACTTAGATGGAACATTTCGCGAGCTGCAGGCACTGTAAATCGTGTACTGCTGCATAAAAATGTGGGTCGTTATTAGTGAACAACTCCTGGCCAAACTAGAGTGCTCATTTGGGCTGGTTGGTACATGTGAATAGAAAACGAGAGTAGCGCGAACCACAGGACAACAGGACAAAGACGGACCAAGTGCTGGCTTACAACCAAAGGTTTATTCCATGCAAGGGAACATATATACACACATGAATCATGAAATATGAGAAAGACGACAACAGTGACAAAGTAACAATTACGTAATCTGAAAAATGAAGAGTCATCACAGATGTGCAAGATAAGCAAGTTGCTTGGTGAGGAGTCATTCAACTTCATGGGCAACGCTGAGCGTTGCATGAAGAGCACAAATTTTACTTCTTCTTGACTCTTAGCTGATCTTTATCCACCACACTAAATGTCTGGGGGCTAGATGCCTGAAAGCAATGAACATCCTAAAAGTTTTGTCACACACATCAAGGGGTAGTGACAAGAAGCACCTCATGAATCTTTACAGGTGCCTCGTTCAATCGCGGTTAGATTACGCCACCGTAGCTTATCAATCAGCTTCACCCAGAGCAGTCACGCTGCTCGACCCTGTGCATCACTGAGGCCTCGCCACTGGTGCGGTCAGGACAAGCCCGAATGAAAGTAATAATAATATCAGGGGTTTTACATCCCAAAACCACGAGATGATTATGAGAGACGCCGTAGGGGAGGGCTCCGGAGATTTTGACCATCGGGGGGTTCTTTAACGTGCACTGAAATCGCACATTACACGGGCCTCTATCATTTCTCCTCCATCGAAATGCGACCGCCGCGGCCGGGATCGAACCCGCGACCTTCGGGTCACCAGCCGAGCACCGTAGCCACTTTTCCACCGAGGCGGACCCCCGACTGAGAGTATCTATGCCGAGTTGACCGAATGGTCTCTTCGTCTAGACTGTTCATACTGTGCCTTGAAATATTTTTTTGAATTTACATTCTATCAAAGACCGCACTTTTTATCCGTCCTTCTATGATACGGCATCAGCAACATTGTTTCACAAGAAACCAGCAGTGGGAAAGCCGTTCTCACTTCGTTTGAGGGAGCTGTGTGATCACTAGAGGCCGGATTTTTAGGCACTAAAAATCGTGTTTTAGGCGCCAAAAATAGGCAGGAAAAACACAGTTTTAGGTCCCCAAAATCGTAAATATAGGCGCAATAGATTTTTACAAAAACTCAAATTTTCGAATAAGGACGTGCTCGACCTGGTCTACGACAGAAAAGCAAACAAATGTTATATTTTATGACTGTACAAAGGCGTTAATGATTTAACATAGCCACGCAATGGTCCCTTTTCAGGCACGGTTTCCAGAACACGGTCTGTCCTTTTATTGTCCAGAATGGGAAGTTAAGTGTCCACCATCGAATAAACACGCTACTGGGTCTGCTTCTTTTGGGCATGGCTGGGAAGGGCTGCACAGGATTCTATAGCCAGACCACTAAAAGGCCAGAAGGGTCTGTTAGCCTCATATTGCCTGGGTCTAATAGCGCAGGGTCAATTTCTCCTCTTTGTGTGAACACCATAAAGGGCCCCTTACCCTGGTTTGAGCGTTTCGAGCTAGAAGTGTAATGCATGCACTGCGCTAATGATCACGTCTGCCAAGATTTGCAACGCTACGCTCCCCGGAAGGAGGTGAAATGTCAGACTGAATGCCTCGTGCCCTTTATCTCACGGGCGCGCGCACCAATGTGGGGGGAGGTGAAGTTCAACAAGGAATGGCCCTGTGTATGTCACAGTAGTACATGAAACTGCGAGAATTATTCGAGGCTACATGTGTAATTTGTGCAATCTGTTGCTTGAATAGAAGAATGAAAGTTAATAGAAATATTGAAACATACAAACGGAATGTGTGCACGTTTTTCTTTAGTTTTTTCTTCGAATCGAGAGCGATGCGAGACTTAGCTGCCTATATTTCTTTTGTGTTCGTTGTCTCGCTGTTCCCGCGTCGTGCCGGTGCCAGCCCTGACAACGCTTAGCATGTTTTTGGTGCATCTTCCCTTACAGCAGTTCCAGCTGTGCGACGCGCTGTGTCGTGGTAAGGATACAGGATCCATGCCAGCCTCTCCAAACGCATAGACGGATCCATCCCACAGAAACATGCAGTACACTATAGCGCGAACGCCGAAACGATACAACACCGCTTGTGCGCACGACCTGGCTTGGGCATGTCATGTGCACATAGTGTAATCTCGCGTGCGCATGACGTGTTGATATGTCAACGTCGTGTGATCTTCCGGCTCCGAGTTTCTCTGATACCGAAGAGGGCAGGAAAGAAATTTGGCTTGCGAGTGGCAAAGGTTTCAAGCTCACCTACCGGCATCATGCTTTCGCGGCTCGTAATGAACCAATTAAAAAGTTCTTGTGGTACAAAGCTCTTCATTAAGCACGCGAACACTTCCAGTATCTGACTAAAATTTCTCATGTGACCTGGTGAAGCGCCCTTTAAGAGTAAATTACAAATGAAACAAAAGCCGTGTGCATGTCTGATTTTTTTAAAGCTAATTTCTACTTTCCCCTGACGGCACTCCATGGTTTCGCATTCGCTCTCCATATTTCTGCTGCTGCTGCGCGGGCACATCCTGTTTTCTGCCCCCCACCACGCCCAAGTCTTCAAGGAGGTGCTTCAATTCCTTGCGAACACTGGACTGGAAAACCGGCGGTAAAAGCCGCCCGCCACGTCCTCGGCCATAGACGCCACTCTCCTCTTCGTCCCCTCTCCTCTTCCCGCCTTTATTTTCCTCTCCAAATTCCACTGTACGCGCTGGGAAGTGTTCCCATTTAGGGTTGCAGAAATAGCGTCTTTTCCTTTCCCGTGCTCCAACCGCTCGCGCCATGTCAGTGCGGTGGGGTAAGGTGGCCGGCGCGTCCCATTTCACTGCTGCTACCTGTTGCTTCCCGGATGTTTGTTGAACTAGGGAACTAGGAGTTGCACCCCATACAGTTTCGAAACCTCAATTTTGCCCGGTAACATGAATTACGGTCTCAAACTGTACTCGAAAGCAAAATTTAAGGCTAAATAGCGTTCATATAGGCACCAATTTTTTAAAATAGGCATTTATGGGCACTTATAGACATTTAGGCATAATCCCCAAAAATAGGCATTTATAGGCACTATAAAAACACTATAAAAGCCCTCCTTTACCCCTAATTCATGCTCATATATCAAAGTGGCGCGATAGGAACGCAAGGAAAAAAATAGGCATTTGCCTATAATCCGGTCTCTAGTGATCACATGGATATTCCACTGCTTCATCTGTACGCGCGGTCAGGCCCATGATTAGAGAGGATCTTTATAAGAAGGATCATTCTATTCTAGGCTGCAAACGACTGTTCATGTGATATGCTGCGTTGGGAGGACAGAAGAAGAATGAAATATCCAGTACAGAATAGAAAATCAAATATGCAAATTAATACGAGCTCAGTAAAAAGGCCTCCTGAATATTGTTTGAGGTGAGATAATAGGCAAATTCGTGTTTTATACATCGTACAGTAAGGCTTCTTCTGTCTTACATTTACAGCAACAATGCGAACAAAGACCACTGCACCTACCTTGTAAGTAATATTTTATATTAACTTACAGCGCACATTTCACAATAATAATCTTTTTGGGGACAAGGTCTGCACGACAAACAGACTTTATCGCGAAAGGGAGGTTGCATTCTGCCGAACTCGTTCGCGCAAACGTCACCATTACTTAGGCCGATATAAAGAATGGTGTGCAGTTTTTTCTGGAATCTGTGCAATAATATGCGAAGATTTTAAATAAAAGGAATATTGCGGGAACCAGCCTGCGTTGAACACTATGGCGACAGCTAACAGCCTTAGTCTTGCAATTCTTTTCATTCTCATTATTTTGCTAATCAATGACCATAACACGCCATCGTCGACCCTTGCTGACCCTATGCCTCGACCGATGTCGTCGAATCGACAAGCCGAACAACAACGAAGAGCACAGTACGAAGCTCAGCAGCGCGCTTTACGACAACTACAACAATTACAGCGACAACAAGCGGAACAAATACGGCGAGAAAACGAACGTCGACAACGGGAACTAAGAAGACAGCAACAACAAAGGAGACAACACTGACGCAATACGTTATTTGAAAAAAAAAAACCTACATCGTTGACAGGGTAAGTACATTGCTTACTTTGTCTCTGAATTGGAAATTTATATGCTTCGCACAAATTCCCGAGCCACCCGTAATACGGAGGGCGGTGAGATTTCTTCTAACATTGATGATCATCACATACTTCACTACAGAATTTGCTGTATTTCAACTTCGCTTTTTTTCCTCAAGGAACCCTCAAGGGGATGTTACATGAAGTTTGGACTTACATATGTGATAAATAAGGTAACCACACGTTAAATCAGCGGCGGGTTGGTTGTGCATAGTCGACACCTGCAGCGCGCTGCACAACCACAAAGAAGTAACAACTGCGACAGTTGTTAGTTCCCTCTTGTTCTGTGTATGCCTGTGCGTTCTTTTCGTGCGTCGTTCTTTGTGCTTGATTATTCAGCAGCAAATTATGAAAAATAATTTCGTGCAGGTAATGGCGGCAGTGTTATGGCAATTCGTTTGCTGCAAATGAAAGGAACAACGTCATAATGAAAAGAAAAAAACCTGGTGTGCTATGGTTTAGGTCCTCCTCGACCACGCCTTACATTATTCAAAAAGATTATGCGGTTGAAATAATTGCCGTGACGTGAACAGGATTGTTTGCCAATTCCCCCACCGCGATAGCATTTCGATGAACGCTAACTGCAAAAACACTCGTGTACCTATATTTAGACGCATGGGAACACGCGATGGTAGAAAGGTGCCGAAGGCGTTAGGGTTGGTTTGCGATTTCGGGATCGATTGGCCAGTGCATTAAATTCAGTTTATCAGCCTGAATGGGCGCCGGCAAAGACAAAAGCGAGAGGAACTGCGTTTACTCTAAAATGAAGCTTTATTGAAAGAACGAGTGAGATATGGAATCGCGTATGTAGGTTAATCTTTGAATAAAAATCTAGCTGAATGTAAGCGCTCGTCTGGTCGTTTTCTTTCTTTGGTTGCTTCGCCCTCAAAAGCCTAATATACATTAGCTTATCAACTCCCCCCAGTTTTCTATTCTTTCGCAATATTCTCTGGGCAAATATTCGCCAGATTCCATGCACTGAGGGGATCGGTTTTATGCAAAGCAGTCAGCGAGTAGGAGTCTATGCCGCATACTTCTCTTTGACCCAAGCTTTACGAGGTTGATCGACTTCTTTGTGTGAACTGAGGAGCTTCACGCATACCATGGCCTCGCAGAAGCGTCGACTACGCTGGCATGTAAAAAATAGCTCGTGCTTTGGCGTAACATTGTTGCTCACACTACAGCAAAAGAGGCGACTTGCTTCTCAACAAAGTGTACGCTGCAGTGCGATGACCTTCGTATTATAAGCAGCGTTTGCCAGCCTATTCGAGCAACGCTTGACTATACCTTGCGTTGTCGCAGGATAATAGTAACTGTGGGGTTTTAACATCCCAGTAGGACGATATGATTATGAGAGACGCCTTTGTGGCGGGCTACGTAAATTTTCACCACCTGCAGTGCTTTAACGTGCACCTAAATCTGAGTACACGGGCTTCTACCATTTTATCCTAGATAGAAAATGCGGCCGCCGCGGCCAGGATTCGATCCACGTGACCTGCGGGTCAGCAGTCGAGCACCTTAACCGCAAGACTACCTGGGCGGGTTGCTTGGTCGCAGGATTACATATGTAATGCGTATCACACTATAAAAGCCGATAGTCAGAACAGTAACCGCAATTTGCGTAGCCGTGACCTGACGCATCTTTAGCCCTTTCAGACGCCACCTATGAAGAACTGTCTGTAAATGTGTCAAATCGATGCAATGGTATTTCAAGGCACTCAATAGTGTATTGCAACAAAAATAATATCATAATACGTTAATGTGCGTGTGTAATAGCAACTAATCCTAATTAACCTTTCATTAAATAACTATTTATCCTGAAGTCTTTAATGTTTTGTTGTGACATATATAGAACAAAATCTTAGGCTAGAAATATAGTACAACTTCATTTTTCGTTACGTCCATTTAGAGCATAGAAAAATTATACTTTTCACATGGATCTCAGGAAACGGCACGTTGAACGACTCGTCGAACCTGGTAGTGCCTTCAGCAAAGTGATTATATGCAAAAGTACACTGCAAAATGAAGTTAAATGAAGACAAATCTAGTATGTAGGAGGTTCAATTTATCCAAAGCTCGATATATCTCGCTCGTTCATAGCCCCTAGTTAATATAAATAGCAAAAACAAGTGATGTACACAATTGTGTACATAGCATGTCAAAGGGTTAAGGTCTTTTTCTAAAGAACTTAAGAACACTCGCGTGGCTCTGTGGTACAACACTTCACTACCATGCAGAATGGCTGGCTTTGATTCAGGCTCGACGCGAATTTCATTGCTTGCTTCCATCGGAACTGTTCGCCCACTGACAACGACGCCGACGTTGGCGCAGAAATTTCTACGACACGGGTTCCCTAACGCTATCGTGTTAAGATTCGCAAATTTATTTTTGCTCACCATGATATAGAGAGTTAATCACCAGTGGCGCATACCCGCGTACCATAAGTCGTGGTATGCAGGTATGTACCAAACGCATATCTCTTAGGTGTTGCGCCGTGTAATCTCTTCAATAAAGAATATGTTTTAAACAGCGACGCAACTAATAACCGAAGCCCCAGCCTGCAGGATACGCATGATCACGCAAGTCAGTTTTGTCATGGCGTGAAACTCCGTTAGCATGGAGCACTTTTACAAACGCAGTGAATTGTAGCAAGCAATCATCTATGCGATGCCAGCTCGTCGGAAACCAACGTCCTCGGGAACCTCTAATGCCATCGTAGTTTCTTGATGTACTTCCCTTCGCCATTTTAGCAGTACCGCCGCATACATTTCCGATAGAAAACAAAAAGATTTCCATGGATATTCTGTTGCTCCATAGCGCAAAAACATTTACAAAACTATCTAACCCCAGAGATTTCGACACCCACTTTGGATATATGTCATGACTATTTGAAATATTTGCGGCATTTCTAGCGAGTCACAATAGCGTGCCCCGAGATGCGAGATATACGCGGCATTGGAGTCATAAATGAGTTAGCAGGAGACACTTAAATATTCTTCATTTCTTCAGCTGTTTCCATAAGGTGGCAGATACTGGCTGCTCGGGCTGCTTAATGCTGCAGCATCTCGTACGCAGCTATGCGAGCCAGTATGTACTTGAACGACCCAACGATTGGGCTATCAGTAAAACGCGTGTTTGGCACCAAATTTCGCAATCTCGAAATTTTTCTGATGTGTGTAAAGTGCTTTATATGAATCTTACATATTGTACTATTGGGAAGCGTTGTCACCGCACCGCGAACTATTTTATCAAAGTGTTCATGTAAGTGTGTTTGAGGTTTGTTTTGTTTCGCGTAGTCATCGCATTCATACAGTTCTGAAAATGGGGTTGTTTAGCCCAGTGGTTAATACACTCGGCTTCGTTGTGTGAAGCCCTAGGATTGAGACCCAGCAACGCACAGAAAATTTTTATTGTTCAGAGATTTATTTTTCAGAGCATTTTTTTTTTGCGTGACAAGGGGATGTGCGGTCGTACAGACAGATTTCTCAAGGCATTGAAATGCTTACACATACAACGCTTTTTTTATTAACTGAGAAAATTTGTGCCGCGTGAAGCACGGTACGTATTGTTCGAGTGCAACAAACGAATATGTCTTTGCTAGGGGTGCACAACTATAAGACTTTTAACTGCGAAGCCTATTCGATTGATAGAAATGCAAGGCGAATTGAATCGATTATTTTCTGAGTATTTTTGAAATACGACTAGCAACTTCTGCAGAAATTGTTTTTGATCAACCAGGGATGAAAAAGTAAGTTCGTTGTACAGCATATATTATGGATTTACATCACTGTCACATGACAGTACAACAGCTGAGGCTGAAAGGGAAAATTGACAACCACCCGTTTGTAGCACGAAGCCACAATGAAATCCGTACGGATTTCTCAGAAAGAAAAGCTTCTTAGTCGCCGAAAAATTCGTCCTGGTCCGGGGTTCGAACCCGGGACCAACGCCTTTTCGGGGCGGTCGCTCTACCAATTGAGCTAACCAGGAAGCTAGCAAGTGGCAGCGCGAGGGCGAATTCATCGACAATTCGGAGCACATGGACACAAGAATTGCAAATGAGTTCTGCGGGAACCCGCAAGGTGGAGGAAGGGTTATGAAAGGGAAAATTGACAACCACCCGTTTGTAGCACGAAGCCACAGTGACCCTTCCGCCACCTTGCGGGTTTCCGCAGAACTCATTTGCAACAGCTGAGGCTATTTCTGTTATCACGAAAGAAGCATAACTGCAAGGTACGTTCTATTAGCAGCAGCACTATTGTGCATCTCACTGTTTCTCCAGACCACAAAACAACCGCTTACTATAGACTGACTAGGGTCGATGTGTTTCAGCTTTTCATCATAGTGGAATCCTTGATCATGCTATTTCAATTGAGAATGGCGATAACCACTGATCGGCGCGATTTCCATTGCAGGGGCTTCATGTTAGATAAACCTAGAATAATTTTTAGCTTCTTTCTTTAGAATCATTTCTTTTTATTTCTCAATGGCTCCCTGGTTGATCCATTCGTTCTATCGATCGGCCTGTTGAATTTGCGTGCTTTGTCTGACAGACACTGCCATGCTCGAGGAACTGCATTGAAACACTGGCACGCACTTGAACAACAGCACCAATGCATCAGTGCGGCAAATGAAACCAATTTGTCCATGAGTGCGTCAAATGTTACACTATTCAGCAAATGGATGTGGTTATTTGTACTGATTACCAATTCGTATACTTTTGAAGTGACAGCATTTAGAATTTATTGTAGTTTCTAATAAAAAAAGGTTAAGGCAGCTTCGAACTAGGGGTGCCGAGACTGAAGGATGTGCGGAACTGGGCAGCCTTCCTTGATTTTCTTCGGTTTTCTTTTTTCATTCCTCCTCTCTTTCTTTCTTTTTCTGCTTTACAGTTTTGCTGTCTTTCTTTCTATCTTTTTTTCTATTTATAATAATTCACTTTATTTCCTATATATTTTGCTTTCTCTTTCTATTTTTCCTCCTATGTTTTCTCTTTCTATTTTTCTTCCTATCATTTCTCTTTCTACTTTGCTTCCTCTTTTTTCTATTTTCGGTTTTGAAGTGCTCTGCACTTATCATCACAAAGGTGCTAAAAAACAAGAGGAAGAAGACTTCTTGGCGAGAGCGCGCTCACTTATCATGATTAAGGCTCTCGAAGAACAAGAGCTGGAAGACTTGTCTTTGGCGCGAAGGCGCGCTCAGATGGCTATGCTATTCGTTGTTTTGCCTGCGTTACGCCAAGGTACGACGACAGCATACGATCACAGCATACGACAGCCGGGCCCCGTAAAGTGCTCCGCACTTCAAACATTTGTTAGGCAAACTTCATTATATTGTGCTCCATTTGCCTCCCCTGCGCCGTCAGGCTATTGAACTACTTCCTTGAGCACAGTGTACAGAAGAACGAAAAGATGAATGGCATCGCGTATAAATCAGCAGGGCAGCCGTTTTTAGAAAATGCTAATTACGAAAATATTTAAAGGACGAGAGCGGAGACAAATAAATTTAGTGTTTTTCATTACTCTGTCAGCAACTTGCCAAACACATGAATCTTCCCGTAAAGATTTATTGGAGAATGAAAGGGATGAATAAAGTAAAAGAAACAACAACATGAAAACTAGAGCAGGGGAATACATCATGGGTTCGTTTTCGTAGTTAGACACAACCTGAATGAATATCAAGAGGCAATGAAGGCAAGGAAAGTAAGCAGGGCGTTATTTGCAGTCTTTTAACCGTCACCGCAATTCTGACATACATGTGAAGAAGTTAAAATGGACGAACAGACTTTACCGCCGGTAAGATTGCACCGGTAATCTTTGGATAACGTGTCCGGTGCTCTACCGATTGAGCTACAGCGCTGGTGATCCTTCCGTCTACTTTATTGAGGATTTCTGCGCATTTAAATGTCGGAGTGTTAACAGCTTTCGTAGCCATGGCGATGAGCGCGGAAAAATCCTCAGCTTGGCTAAAACATATTGTACAATGCCAATTCAGAAGATAAGATATGTTAGCAGAGGAGAACTTCTGGGTCGACCCTTTTCCATTCAGCATCACGCAGGAGCAGAGCCACGTCATGTGATGAGGAGAGGAGGAAAAAAAGGTGGGACGCAGGGCGAAAGACTCCGCATGCCTTAAGCGGAGGCATGAGGTCACACGGGAGCCGCAGCGCCGACGTCGAGCAGCCAATCGCGAGCAAACCGCGAGACAGTGTATAATCGGACAGCTCTTGTATTACTCAGACCGATCGTGCCAGCGCACCAATCGACTTTGTCAGGTCAAACTCAAGGTAAGGCATGGCTATACCGTTTTTAGGGGTGAAGCACCTTGGAGCCGAGGCTTGTCCGTTCATCCGCGTCCGGCCGTCACGGGGAGATTCGTGGATGTGAGACACAAGTAACGGTTTAATAATAGGCTAATATCAATCACAATTGTGACAGTAGAATACAAAACACCTAGAAGCACACACCCTTTATTCTAGTCGGCGACTTCAACGTACACTCACGTTAAAATTAACAATTTCCGTTCGCGCTGTTCCTGGGTAGATATAAACTGTCAATCGCCTGTGCCACATACCCGCATACCTGCAGCACATACTCGTCGGTGTGAATAAAAAAAAAGGTTTATAATAGACGAAAAGCAATCATAATTGTGACGGAACAATGTAAAACACCTACAAGCACAAACCCTTTATAATAGTCGGTGACTTCAACGTAGTCATTATGAACCTTACGATCTAGCTTTGTCGGTGACTCTGGGACGTCCGAGAACGCTAGTGTCTCACTTTAATTCCCCTACCCCTTTCCCCCTTTATGCCGGATCGTCAATAAAGTTGTTTCACTCACTATATCACTTTATGTCCCTCAATGTACATTATATGGGGCAACGCTCGGGCAACCTGTGGTTACTCACCCATACGATACCCAGTGCTTCGCCCACTCGTCATGATTCACTTCGTGGAGATGCGTTAATTTTTTTACAACCTTCGAGTGCTTCGACGAGAAATTTAACAGTGGTTTTGAAGATCTTGGAGAATACTGCCAGTAAACGTGGTTCTTCTGAAACGTCAGGAAAATGTCTAGAAATAGTATTCCATTATTCTGAGGCAATTCGTTAGTAAAGCTCAGGCCTCCTCCATTTAATTCAAATTTTTCGCTCACTGAGATTACCACGGTTTCAAAGTCCTCACCACTACAAAAATTCAAGTAATCGTCCACATGAAGAAATGCCTTAATAATAGAATTACGTAAGGCGCCTTCAAAACATTTGTCAATCTTGCTAAGGTATAAATCACTAAGAACCGGAGCTGCCTTACAACCAACACATATTCCCGATTTCTGCTCATAAACGCCTTCCTTCAAACCTACCAGCGTCGACTTGAAATACATGGAAAGAATTTCTGAGAAAGCCCCCTTGGAAAAGCCACATTTATCGGTGAAAGCCGTGTCGTGCCCTTGTTGGTTAATACAGTCATTAACACATCTTAACAAGTCCTCACGTGGCAAAGAGTAAAAAAAGGTCTTCACTATCCATAGTAAAACCTTTAAAGCCGCCGGGGTTCTCTTATGAAAGGAACCGGACTAGCGCGTGAGAATTACGCATACGAAAAGGGTCTGAAAAGCGCAATGAGGTTAAGCAGTTCTGCAAATAACTAGGTACATCAACTTGCCAGGTGCCTTTTTTGCGAAACAATTGCTCGAAAACGAATCTCGTTCTTATGTGTTATCGCTGAAAGAACAATTCTAAAGTAAGTGACTTTGCCTTCTTGACACTACAAGCTATTCTCTCAAGGTTATGTTTTTACAAAAGGTGGACAGCACGTTGCCTAACTACCAATTACTTAAGTGTTACCGTCGTAAAATTCTTTTTTATGGCTATTTTTCTTTTTTTATGACCGTGTTTCCATGCCTTGTCTTTTAGAATCAATACGTAACAAGTAGCCCAGCTCTCCGTTATTCTAAGATGAAGTTTCATTTGAATGTGTAACGATTTCGCTATGTCTCATCGTAATTTTCTTGAAATGACAACAAAATGGTCCAGACTGTCCTGAAACGGCCTCCTAATCAGGACACCATTTATATTTACCTAAAGTTCCGTATTTTATTTATGTGTATGTATATTTCGAGTTCTAATATACGCTAACGAAAGCAACCATGAAGAAAAGCAGATGAAAAGTAAGCGTTTGCGGTATCAAGATGAGAGAAGAATGAGGCTGTTCCGAAGTGCATATAGGACTAATAAACACATTACCAAATATCATATTAGCAAATATTTCTATGTTATAAATTTTGTGCACTGATATTTTACGCAGCTTGCTTAGGAAACGACAGCCTGACCTAACAGCTGATCGGGCTAAGGTCCATGCTTGTGTAGAGCTTATATGTCCGAGTAAAGGCTCTATATTGAATGTGCAAGGGGAAGTCCTTTGCATGCATTGAGCTCTTAAGAGGTTAAGCTGGCACAAGGTTGGGTGTGTTTTTTATATGCAAGTATGTTGCAAATCACTTGCTGCTTCAGTCTTCATCTCAACATTATGCGATGCTTCGCAAAACTCTTTTGTTTTTCACTTTGATTAGAAAGATGGGGATTTTTTTTCAAGGGGCTCGTTTGTTTGTGAGAGACAACCAAATTAACCAAACAGAAAATAATGCAAAATAAAGTATAGGGGACATTAACTGCTGTATTTAACTGTAGTGTAGCAGTTGTGACGTAAACTGTAACGAATTCTATATACTCTCACACAGGAGAACGAAATTAAAAATTTTTTTAGTAAGTCTCTGAAAATAAGGCTGACAAACATAACCAAATCAGACTTCGAACGCCAGCAGAGTGCAATGCTAAGGTAAATTATCACGCTTCGGAATTAGTTGGTAGGGTTATTGAGCGTAGACAAGCTTTCGTCTTCACAGTTCTAGAGCCGGCAGTACATAGTTGGAGCCATAGAATATCCGTGGACACGTGTAAAAAATCCGCCTTGTTTGAACGCGGTTAAACGAAGTTTGTTGAGCGACAGATCCATTTTGCCTCTTTTGGAAAAGAGCAACGCCATTGGTTTTTTAAATTGTTTTTCATAGTTCTCGACCCATTTCACAAAAAACATTTTGTACATTTGTGCAAAAAGTGGGTGTATGCATAGGGTCGCGGGTGGTATCCGTCTTCAGTGAACCTTATTGGGGAACACAGAAAACTCCAGGGTAATCTAAAGGAACTGGCGTTTTCCGTTTTGCACTATGCTCACGACTGCTTAGTTTTTTTTCTCATGTAAAAACTATAGTAGAAATGTGACGGATGTCTTGAAGGTCTTCGTGAATATGGACCTTAAATTTGCGCTTCAGTTCTTAAAGGAGAATTGATTACAGTTCTTAGAGAACAATCAGTAAGAGGCCTTTCTTTTGCAGTTAACCATGTTTGTTGGTGTTACCTTCCTTGGTCACAGAAACCGGTCGCACCATTTTCTTCAAGACACTCAAAAGTTGTGAAAAACGGAATCGCTTTCTCTGCCCCGAAGTATGCGATTACTAAGTCTTGTAAGCATGGTGTGGCACGCACTTTCTATTACAGATTCAGAGGCTTGAAAACGCAGGTTTCCCGCTGTTTTCTGGCTAGATGTAGTGACAAGCTGCTGAAATGGGTCAAAATGAAGATCATCCCGACACGAGTGGTGAAAAGAAGAAATACGATTGGGTATCAGGTTTACCATATGTCCATAAACTTTCCCACCGCTTGAGCAATGTTGGCATGTGATATGGTACTACCACGGTATTTTCTACTCCAGAAAAGCTAGCTAGAATGCCCTCTTCTTCAGAAAAAAATGGAGGGTAAAGAAAAGCAAACTGACGACTGCAAAATTAAACATGTGTTCATTTATGTACCTTGTAAGCGCGGGGTTGTGTACCAGATTCCTCTTAGCTGCGGTAAATCGTACGTGGGACAAAGCGACAGATGTATTAAAGTTTGCTGAAAGCAGCACAATCAGTCTTTGAAAAAGCCTAACGCCTAGCATCTTGCATCGCATTGCAATACGTGTAGCTGCTCTCTTGTGTTTGTAGGTGCGCAAGTACTTTATAGGCACAGTTTCAAATTAACCCGTACAGTGATCGAAGCTTTCCTCATTAAAAAAATGGAGGATGCATGCGTTAGCCATGCGTCGATTTCCTTAACAGACAAGGAGCTTCCATGTCTGCTTCGCACATCTAATATTAAGAGACATGTTTGATTTTCTTACGGATGAGCACTTGTTGATCTTAAATGACATCTTTTACTTTCTTACTTATGCCATGCTTAGCCTTGTTTTCGTGGATATTTTTTTAAATAAATTTTTCAGTTGCGAGTCTGCGCTGCTCCTGTGCACTCTGTTTTTTTACGTCTTCGTCTTTAGCGCTGCATGAATAATGGAAGTAAGTATTCCAATTAGCGCAACTTTCCATTTTAGTACAATGATATTTTCGTCTGTAATCTAAGTGATGCTGAACGGCACAAGTAAATGTATTCCTTATGCGTCTCTTATAGCACATGAATGCATTGCGCCGTCATTACGAACTCAACGTTCATTTCGATAAGTGATAAAACCAATGTCCATAGGCTTTTTACACGTCAGAGTTAACGATATCGCGTGTCCATGTGGTCAGGCACATGTACAAAGAGGGTGTTCTCGTAAAGGCAGATTCCATGTCGTGCACGCTGCACACAACTGCTGACATGCCATTATGCGTGCGGGTGACGGGAGGTAATTGAACGAATATCTGGCTTTTTAGGTTCCAAACCACCTATATGGTTATGAAACATGTAGCAGTGGAGCGCTTTGCTTATGTGGAGCATCTTGTGTTCTTTAGCGGGCACTGACATAGAGTACATAGGCCTCCAGCATTTCGCCTCCATCAAAATGCAACCGCCTCGGCCTTGGCGAATCCGTCACTTTCGGGTAACCAGCCGAGCACGCTAACCAGTCTGACGCCTAGGCGGACAAGAAGATTAAAAAATTAAATCAAAACTAAAATACGAACATGTCAATTATTACAAATTTACTACGAAAACCAGCTTACTATATTTAAAGGAAAGACGATAGGCCGATTCGCGTTTTCAATATCGTAAAACAAAATTTATTTCTTACTTTCAAGATGGTAAATTTCCGATATATATTGCATTTGTTCAAGACCTGCTCCTGCCTTTAAGGTTGGTGTTTTTTATCTTACATTTGCACAACGCACAATAGTTTGTTTTTTAGGGCTGGCTCTCACTACAAAAGGTCGTTGTCGTGGAAAACCAGAGCAAGAAGTTGTATGCTGCTGGCAAACGTGCATACAAAGAACAATGTGACAATCCTTCTTTCTTACGTCCTTGCATTCTGTGTAAATGAAGGGTTTTCAATGAAAAGGCGGTCACGCGAAACAGTCTGTATTATCAATATGGCGGCAACAAAATGCTTGGCTTCAGGAGTTTTTTTCGTTATCATTTTCCTCACTGTAGATCGAAAAATCCCAATGTCGACATTTGCTGACCCTATTCCTCGGTTGCCGTCTGCAAGACTCACACAAGAACGAAGGAGAGCGCTGGTAATAGCGCACCACCACCGCGTAAAAGTCCAACGACGAGTGAGGCTAGATGCACAACAAAAAGTTTAGCAAGAACAACGACAACGGCAACTAACTACACCCCCCACATTGACAGAGAGATAATTATGATGCACTAATTTTAAACGAAAACACATCTTCGTGAGGGCAAGCATACGGCTCATTTTCTTTCTGGACCGCGCACATGCATACTTTGCGCCAATGCTAGGCTGGGGGAATTTCTGCTAATGATAAGATTATTCAGGCACTTGACTACATAGCTCGCAGCATAGGCGGAGAGTTTTCAGTTTCCCGGAGTGGGCGGGGGGCCCGACGTGCTCTTCCATATTTCTCTCTCTCTCTCGCTATCTCTCCCTCTCTCTCTCTCTCTCTCTATATATATATATATATATACGCAGATAATGAAGAGTCTGGCTTCGGTTGCCGTAGAACGAATAGGAGAAATATATATATATATATATATATATATATATATATATATATATATATATATATATATATATATATATATATATATATATATATATATATATATATATATATATATATATATATTGAATGAACTTGCAGGTAGCACACATCGAAAAGGAAAATACTTTTACTAACCTTTAGGCCGTGCCACGTTAGTAAAAGTATTGTCCTTTTCGATGTGTGCAACCTGCAAGTTCATTCAATACTGACATTACGCGGAGATATTCCCCTCAAGTCGTATATATATATATATATATATATATATATATATATATATATATATATATATATATGTGTATATATATATATATATATATATATATATATATATATATATATATATATATATATATATATATATATATATATATATATATATATATATATATATATATATATATATATAGAGAGAGAGAGAGAGAGTCCGAATTTATTAAAGAATATAACTAGTTGCCGGCACAGCGATATCATTATGAAGATCTGTAGTGGGCAGCTAGACTCCACATTTATTTCGTACATTTGCCCAAAGAAATCGATCCACAGCGTAACGCTTGCCTAAAAAAATCGCATACAATCGATTCCCACAATGCGTGGTATCTGCCGAATTTTTTTTATTGATGAATGCTTTACTTCGTTAAAACATGCACTCCATCGTACAGAGTAGGCTGATGCTGGCACAAGAAGCTCTAATTATGCCAGTAAAAAATTCAAAGTGGCCAAAAATAATTATTAGAAGGTATAGCAAATACCATTTGCTACCTTTTGATACTACACCTTGTGCGAAGCTGGGGTTACGAAGCTTTACGCCAAAGGTTGTTTTCTAGAAGAGTGCTTGAGATGCTCTTTGGTCACAGGCCTTTGCTGATAAGTCAAAAATGCGCAGCGTCTTTTCACAGAACTTTTATAGGTTTTGCATGACGAAAGGTACCAGTTCGTATATACAACCAAGAAATTGCTCTCTTTTTATTGGCGAGAAAGTCTGAATGAGAGCATTAGCTGGCTGACTCCGTCGGGATTGCTTTGTATTCTCAGTAGCATTTTTCTGTTCTGTAAAGCAGTCGATACCCGGTTCAATACTTTTTTACTTGTCATAGCTTAAGTGGTCGCTTCAGTTGTTCATCAACACAACATATTCTGCACATACAAATCTGTTAGATGGGCATTTTCTACTAAATATGTGACTAATTGTCCCTGGCCCATGATCCGAATTCTAAAAGCTTGACATGAAAAAAGAGAAAACTTGGAGGACGCTTGAGCTTCGCCTTCAAAAGTAGAACACGATAGCGGAATCGGGCACCGCGCGCATCGCCATCTCAATTGCTAACCTGCCTTCGGTTCTCGGTGCAGGCTTCAACCATGCCGTAAGAAAACGAACGAGTGGGCGCGTAACATCGGCCGTTTCAAATTATCCTTGAATGGTTACTGCAAGTACAGTTGTTAAGTGCCCACTACGGAATCATCTTTTTTATTTTGCCAATCAGCAAAGGGCCTACTACGCGTCCGTAAAGCAACACGCGAACCTACGCAGCTGCTCACTTTGTTAAGAAGTTTGCAGGTGACGATGATTGAATATGTCTGAACACTTTGTAATCGGTGGGCCTTTAATATACACACTCGTTGCGCAATTCTTGACGCCTGGGGCGATTCGACGCTTGTGCCATGCTATATTACATGCGTTAAGGAGACTCTTCCCGTACATTAATGAGAACGAACAGACAATAATGCCAAGGAAAGTATAGGGGACGTTATTAGTAGTAAGTGTAATGTAAATGTGAAGAAAGGAAAGTGGACGAAAAGATAACTTGCCACCGGCAGGACCGAACCTGCGACCTTCGAATAACTCGTCCGATGCGCATCGGACACGTTATTGGAAGGTGGCAGGTTCCCTTCAACCTGCCCGCGGCAAGTTATCTTTTTCTTCCACTTTCCTTTCTTCACATTTACATTACACTTACTACTAATAACGTCCCCTATACTTTCCTTGGCATTATTGTCTGTTCGTTCTCATTGATATTGTGTCTAACAAAGAAAAACGAGCCCTTAAGATTTCCACTTCTTTCCTTTATCCCCTACATAACATTCATACAGGGGCCTTTTTTTTTCGGTACACTTTCAAGCAATAGCGTGGATCTGTGGTAGAACACCTGCTTGCCATGCAGATGTCCTGGGTTCGATTCTAACTCAAACCGAATATTTTTATTGTTTTTTTTTTATTTGCATCTTGATTTTTCGGTTATTGGCAAAATGATGATTTTATGCTCACAACCAACGACGCTGACGCCCTCGCCGACACCACAATTCCTGCGAGGCGAGCTCTTTAACGCTATCGCGATAAAAGAAGCAGGCATAAGCAGTCCCTGTAAAATATGCCAGACAAGACGGCCAACCGTCCGTTGTCAATGGACGGGGACCTAAGCCGAGCTCTAAAGAATATTCCGGGCCGGCGCCACGGGGGGCGCGGCCCCCCCCATGAGGTAGTCCGGTGGAGGCCCGAGCCCCTCAGCCCCCCCCCCCCCCCCCCCCGTACTCTCCGCCTATGGCTCGCAGTACTTCCAAAATGCACGCAAAACAAAGAACCTGGTGCGTTCAAGAAGCTTAAGAGGTTAGAATAAATATGGTGTGATGACTATGTCCGCACTGCGGCCGTGTTTCGATCGAAGCGAAATGAAAGAACACGCGTGTACGTAGACGTAGGTGCATGTGAGCAAAATGTACAAGAAATATTCATATAGTACAGGCGTTGGATGTCACGTATAACCGAGTATTGAGTGCTTTAAGCTGCTGTGTACAGGGTGCGGCATCAGCAAGCACCCGCTCCCAACGGCTTGTAGTCAGAACCCCAACGCTTGGGGAAAGAGGGAATAAAATGTTTAAATGTTTAGGTGGCTCCTGTAAGCTTGTTTGGTTTCTTGAATGTCTTGTTACGTTCGCATTTAGAAGCACGCGGCGGAAAATCTCAGTGTGTTGCGAACATAAATACACACCAATAATGGATACCCGCCACATATTTTGAGATATCTGTGAATGCAATTTTAGCAATGGTTCACTGCAGATTAACTTCAACCTCCTGAGGTTCTTCAGAGTGCAACTAAATTTTAGCGATGAAGGGTAATTGCATTAAGGCCTTATTGATTTGCGCCCTCTGTGACCCGGAATCGAACACAAAGCCTGAAAAGCAGATATCCTATTTGATTCAAGGAACACTGCTGTTTAGCTTTTTAGGAGTTTTCACATGTTGCGTTTCTTTTACAGATTGCTCTCAAATTGTCGGCATTTTCCCAAGGCCACGTTCCTCTACCGATACTGTAATGACCACATACTAAAACATTACAACCTACTAATCACCGTAGTATTCATTTATATTAATATTATGTAATAAAAAAAGATAAAACTTGTTCAAGCCTAGCTGATGCAATAATAAAGCATAAGTACGGTGCCTGAATTCGATTCAATATTAAAGGTAAAAGCTAGTTGACGCTTAACTGTGTCTATAATTCTTACAATCAGAACTGCACTATTCTATTCCAGCTTTCGCTCTGTAGTGTTCTGATGCGCAGCTCTATTGAACTCCACTATCGTTTTTTTTGTGTGCAAAATACAAGTGGAATGAGCTGGGAATTGAAGGTCTGTGTTAGTTCAACAGGGCGTACCAAACGACATGCCCGTGTAAGCCACATCTAAATGAAGGGGGCAGGGTAAGCCAAAATATTAAAAAAAATTATTATTATTTTCCTTTTGTGCAATTTGAAATCTGCGGCCTTTTCTGAACCAGACTCAGTCATTTGTTTGTCTCAGTGTGACATATTTTTGTCTAAAAATGACATGTTTCAAAATTTGTGCTTTGCCTGCCACGCCGCCATTCCTTAAATAGCAAGGAAATCCTTGCATTTCAAGCACCAAAGCTGTATGGTAAGGTTACAGTTTGGAAACTGAGAGTGTATTGGGCGCGTTCAGAAAAGAATGGACACAAGACTGCAAAATCTAAAGAAAACAGAGGCAACAAGCTTTCTAAAGAGAAATCTATATCTGGACGGGGATGTCTTAGTGATGCCGTCATTGACTAGCTCCAAAACTATTATGGTTTGGTGATTAGGAGAAAATAGCCGGCATGAAGGACATGCGAAAAGCTGTGTGGGCCACATATTTTCACATGGCCTAAACAGTAAGGAATCCATCCCGCGGGCTTTGCTTGAAAGGCGCCGACACCTGGTGCAAATTTATCAAAGCTCAGTTGAATGGTAAACCACACGTTCATCAGAAACGCCTCCCAGCCTCTGTTCTTGAGGCTGTGAGGCTAATTTATCAGCTGCTAGCTAACTCAGAATTATTTGCCAAATGCGTCCATGGGATAACTCAAAACCCCAACGAGTCGTTCAATTATGTCTTGCGGGAGCGCACTCAAAAAACGTTTTTCTGAAACGCCAAACATTGAAGATATGCACTCTTGATGGTTAGCTCACTAATAATGGTGACAGTATAGCCCCGGTCAATGTGCTGACTCCTTTGGCATTTAACCAGGGCGCTACACAGTGCAGGGCCTACGTGTCCCTGACCTGCGTCGACAGTACCTCGCTAATAGGGCTGCACAGCTGGCGGCGAAGGAGGCTCGCCAGGCAAGACGTCTCATTACAGAAAAGAAAAAAAAATATTCGCGGCGAGTATCTGGCTTGTGCGTATAGAAAGGGTCTGTCAATTTGCCGTTATTTTGTTGTACTATTGTAATAAAGCACATTTTCTACATTAAACGCGAATATCTCAAAACAAGTTTTTTTGTACTTTTGTTCCTTCATCTCAACAACCGCAGTATCTAGGAACATAGATTTCAGCCAGTATTTAGAGAACGTAATGGGGAATATACTGAAGCAGAATTATTGTTGTGTGGGGAAGTGCTTTTGTTCAAGACGACATCTAACCCCTATTACTGAGTGATAATGAGGTTCGTCAAGTAAAAAATATACAAAAAAATTGCTTTACAATTTTCAGCAACAAATGCGCTTCAGTACGATGAGAAAAGTTTTTTGATCTCAATGATAGTAAATTAATTACCGTAACTTTTATGGTTATGGAGAAAAAGGTACACAAACACCGCCTAAAATACATGGCGGGTGTAGGGCCTACCCTGTTCCCTTAAAGGAGCGCCAGCCAGTATTTCTGCGCCAGCGTATGGTTACCGCACGTGTACGTACGTTATTAAAATCAAATCATGTCGATGCTTACCGCTTCCTGTGCCCACGCCGTACGCAGGAAAACAAAGGTTTAGCTGAATTTCGCGGTACCAAATTTATTGTGTACGTGTAGTAGGACAATTGAGTAAAATTGTCTGAACGTTGACGTTGGCGCTTAGTTGTGGTCAGTGTCCGGGCCCGACAGAGAAATGCGCGAAATCTGAATGTTTGTGCTCGGTGTACGGGGCTGAAAGAGCGCTGGTGTTCTCGTGACTGCTGCACGGTCTTTAAAGAGGAGGTCGAGTGACGTGTACATATCAGCGGGCAGCAGAGAAAACGGGTGATCGAACGCCTAGCTACACCCCTACATCCCCATCGTGCCTCGCTGGTCCGGTCCTCGCCCTGCCTTCCACGACCACCGGTTCGTGGTAGCTGCTAGGCTGCGCATCGCCCCACCTATTTCCATCTGCTGTGACAGGCGGCACTCTTAGCGGCTGGCATTGGGTTGTTCTGGCGCTGGCCAGTCGCTGTACTTGATGCTTTTCGAGACGCTCTTCTCGGTGTTGTACGTGGCGCGTTTCGCGGTGTTGCCCTAGCATTGTCCCAGGTGTTGTCGTCACCGAGCCGGGATCCTATTTGGGATTTCTTCGCTGGGCCGGGCCGCGGCTCGGCACCAACCTGAAGAACTTGAAAGTGTCCTGCGTGCTGGCGCTGAACGAGTGTAGCTCGGCTCATGGTGCAGTGGGCAACAGAGATCGTGTGACCCGATTTATATTTCAGCCATGGCAGACGCGTGGTTCGAGCTTACCTCATCGACTGAACGACGGCTTATTTGACTCAGCCATGCGGATTTATTTCACGTCGACAACGCTGAAACTTCGAAATTTGCTATCACCTTTCAGATTGTCTTTTTTAAACTCTACGATTTAGCCATGGATACAACCACCAGGGATGTGACAGGGACACAAATGTGATCACGTCCGTAAAATATAGGTATGCAGGCCCGCGGCTAGAGTAAATGCCTCTTTAATGGCCCATTAATTAATGAGCATGCTCTAAAGAATGGTCATGTGCGTTTCCGAGATTCCATCTATGGATTTTCCATCTGTGGATTTTCCATCTGTGGATTTCACAGATTTAAAATGTTATTCCTGTTGTTTCGTTCTCTTTCCTGTCTGCATCCATGTCGCCATTTAGCAAAAGCGCTGTCATATCGACAGACCCAGCTTTCTCCATTTCCGACGAAAACGCATGATAACAATGCAGGTTTGACTCTAACCAGCTGTATTGTAGGACTATATGAAAAACCACGTGTGAAAGAAGCGTGACAGCCTGCTATTGCCTCAGCACTTGCTCGGATAGTTGAGCTTCCCTAGTAGCCGCCTATGTGGCCACAATGTTCAAGCCGCAATGTTACGGCAACGTTGTGTCAACATTTGGTAATACTAGGGTTAGAGTGGGCCAAGCCAGGATACCGACATACTTCTTTTGCCCCATTCGTGGCCATTCTGTGAAATGCCTAAATATACATAATGAAATGAAATCAAAACGGCGAAGAAAAATTTCATATGCCGCAACATTCGTCGGTCCTGTGGCACATTACAAGCGAAGCTGTCTTCGTATTTCTACTGTGGACGCCTACTCGATCATGGCTCCGTCTCCCGGTGTAAGTACTGTTTGTATCTTACACCGTGCCCCATTCGGCTTCCGAATTGCCGTTTTCGCTGTCGGCGCCTCACCACTTGATACTCCGTAGAGGGGCCATGTCGTCTTCGACTATATTCCCACGTGTTGCTGGGGCAGCGTTCCCTTCAGTCGGGGTGTGTGGCCGCGTTATGAGCCTATCAGCATTTGCACGGCCCGGTGCTCAATGTATGCATTCGCTTTCACGTTGTTCCTGTCGACGCTTTCCAGTCGTTCATCTGGCGTAAGCGCAAGCTTCGCCGTTTAAGCGCTGAAGCAGCTGTGACATCTTCATTTTTATGTCTACCTTTGTCCAATAGGCCGAATAGGCCAATATTTTCTTCTCTAGGCCTGGGTACGCAAGGACTTGAGGTAAAAAGCTTCGGAGTAAAAATAAACAACATGCGCGGAAGTAACAGTAGTACAAATAGGACAACATCCTAGGCAGATCTATTTCTCATTTAAAAAAAATAACGAAGTGTGGCAGATATTTGAGACCTTTCAGTAAAATCGTTCCCTAGCTCTCGGAAACGTGTAAGAACCGTTTCACATCCAATTATGGTTCATCTATTGCTTCGCTTCCAGAACACGTGTGCCGATTTGTCTGGCTTGAGATACAATAACTCTGATGGGGGAGAGAACGAATACAGAAAGCGAGAGAAACAGAGAAAGAAAGACATAGGAAGAAATAAGAAGATAGAACTAGACAGGAAAAACGCAAAGACAGAAAAAAAGATATAAAGACACATAAGCAGACAGAATCAAACCGGCCAAAAAAACAGCAGAGATAGTAAGAACAGAGAGCAAAACATAACGACAAAGAGAAAAAGAGAAAGAATGAAAGAAAGTGATGGAAAGGAAAGGGAAGTGAGAAATACGCAGAGAGAGAGAATATGAAAGACGAGAAAAATAAAAGATAGAAAAGCGAGAAACAGAAAGAAAGAGAGGACGAGTAAGAAAAAATAGAAATAAAGACGAGAAAGATACAGAAAACACACGGAGAAAGAGAAACATAGAGTGAACGAAATAAATAGAAAAAAAGCCGGCAGATCCCACGCACTGTGGGAATCGGTGTAATGCGAAACAGCCAGGAAAGAGCAAATCATGCTTTACATAATATGCATGTCATGTTTTACAGGTCGTGAAGTCATGACCTGTCATTTATGTTCGTCATACAGTCACGTCGCGCAATACCAATTTTGGTTTATATCAAGCTAGCGAACTGGACGCAAGCGCACCATGAGCGTGGCATGAAAATGGCGTTGTAGATGACATGCAAGATTTTCATGTTATCACCTGCCACTTATGTCCGTTATACAGTCATGTCACTCAATATCAAATTTGGTGCATATGAAGCTAACGAAACGGCCGCGAGCATGCCATGAGCATGGAATGCAAGTCTTGTCGCTCATGACATGTCATGATTTTCATATGACCACTTGTCATTTATGTTCGTCATGCAATCATGTCACTCAATACCAAATTTGGTGTATATCAAGCTAACGAAACGGCCTCGAGCGCGCCATGAGCTTGGCATGTAAATCATGTTGTTCATGACATTCACGTCATTATTTGCATACTGCCACCAGTCATTTATGTTCGTCATACAGTCACGTCACTCAATCCCAAATTTTGTGTATATGAAGCTAACGAAACGGCCGCAAGCGCGCCATGAGCGTGGCATGTAAATCATAGTTTTCATGACAAGTTATTTGATTTTCATGATATGACCAGCCATTTACCTTCGTCATACAGTCATGTTATGCCATACTAAATTTTGTATAAATCCCATTAACGATACGGCCGGGAGAGCACAAAGTCGTAGGCGGCTAGATAGATAGATAGATAGATAGATAGATAGATAGATAGATAGATAGATAGATAGATAGATAGATAGATAGATAGATAGATAGATAGATACGCTCAAAGTCGCCGAAGTTCGCTAAGAAATGCTTCGCATTTAAAATTGCCACGCCTGCGCATAACACGCAGCACAGTCACAGCGAAAGCTGGAAGAGCGTCCTTTCCAGAGCCCGTTGTATACTATCTTTGGGCAACTAGGGGAAGTAAGGGAAGCACCCAATACGCCAATGTTCGTTATTCAGCGCATTAGCGAGGTACCCGCTACACATATGCAAGGCATTATGCGCACTCAGTGCTGTGGCTGTTGACAGTGCAGTATTATGGCTGAGTCTTTGAACGCGAGAGCGTTAAAGAGCTAGTTTCGCAGAAATTCCAGCCTCGGCGTCTGTGTCGGTGTCGTGTCGGTGTCGGCGACGGTGGCGGCGGCGGTGGCGGCGGCGTCGTTGGTTGTGAGCGAAAAATCATCATCTTGTCCGTGACTGAAAAATTGAGAAAGATGCAAATAAAATAAATAATAAAAATTTCCGGGTCCGAATGAGCATCAAACCCAGGCCATTTGCGTGGCAAGCAGATGTTCTACCACACAGCCAGGCTTCTTTTTTGCTTTTTTTCTGCTTGGGATTACATACAAAGTAACTTCCTCTGCTTGGAAATGCAGAGAAAATAACTTTCATGCTTTACAAACACCCACCTCCTGTATACAGGCGTCACAATACAACCTGTAATATCGCAGCAATATTGCGTGGTACACCCATACATTGCCATCGGGCGTCAGAAGATGTGAATATCATAACAACATTGTGGTTCAAAGCCGTCCGCCGATTACAAAAGGCACACACGTTACTGCGCTTATTCCCCTTAAGACCACGTAGTGGGTGCATAAGCAACTTCGAAAATATTTCCCGCGCATAATTGCTCGTGGTTTAAAGCATGCTACCCTTTACATAGTATGCACTAAGTGGTTGAAGTACGCACTAGGGATAGGTTATCGCTAACGAGTTCAACTCTTAATGTCGAAGCTTAAGGGTCCCCCAATTTTAACGCGATAGCGTTAAAGAGCTCGTTTCGCAGAAATTCCGGCGTCGGCGTCGGCGTCGTTGGTTGTGAGCGAAAAATCATCATCTTGTCCGTGACCGAAAAATCATCATCTTGTCCGTGACCGAAAAATCGAGAAAGATGCAAATAAAATAAATGATAAAAATTTTCGGGTCCGAGTGAGGGAGCGAACCCGGGTCGTCTGCGTGGCAAGCAGGTGTCCTACCACACAGCCATGCCTCTGCTTGGATATACTGTGAAAATAACTTCCTCTGCTTGGAAATGCAGTGAAAATAACTTCTATGCTTCGCAAACGCAAGCGTCCTTTATATAGGCGTCGCAATATAACATGTAATATCCCAGGAATATTGCGTGGTACAAGCGTAAATTGCCATCGGGCGTCAGAATATGTGACTATCATAACGATTCCATAGTTAAAAGCCAGCCACCCATTACAAACGGCACACACCTTACTGCGCGTATTCCCTTAATACCACGTAGTGGGTGCATAGCAAGTTCGAAAACATTTCCCACATTTGCCGCGCATAATTTCTCCTGGTTTAAACCGTACTACGCATTACATAGTATGCACTAAGTGATTGAAGTACGCAGTAGGGACGGGATATTGCTATCGCGTTCAGCTCTTAAAGGCGAAGCTTAAGGGTCCCCCAGTTTTTTATAATGGGTTGGGTGCATTGAATTGCCCACTCGTTGCGCAATTCGCGTTGTGTGACACCTGTTTGTTATTTTACTCTTCTACAATGCTGTATTATATATGTTAACACGGTTCCTTGCCCGACATGACACCTCATATCGTGTTTTAGCGAAGGAGTTTCAAGAACCAGCGTGGCTCTTTGAATACTCGACGGCCACGCAGAGGTCCTGGCTTCAAATCCCATCCCTTCCCAGAAATTTTTCTGATTACATTTTTTAGTATTTCTCGCGATAGCGTAGCGGTTACGGCCACCAGCGTGGAAAGCGGCGTATACCTACGGCGCCTAAATCGGCTCTTGTTCTGACCTCAGTGCAGCTTTCATTGTAATATAATAGTGCCTCAACCACCATCACTGTCACCAAAGTCTTGGCCGAGAGCACGAAGTGGCTCCTTACAAATGCCTAGGTAGGTGGTAGGTGAAAGCAAAGAATACCAGCGACCACTGGTGGTACCTCACCCTCTGTTAAGAGGTGATCCTGCCTGATTGACGATGGTAATCAGTAAGAGTGGCCGACCTTCGCAAAGTGTTTTTTTCTGGTTTCACTTTTTTCTAATTTCGCGCGATTGCGGTTACGGAGACCGGCTGCGTCGGTGGCGGACCAACTGCCCCCACTGCCACTGCCGTTGTGATCTGATAACAGTTTTCGCTGTAAAAATCACAGCATATCCACGAAGTGAATGATGATGAAGGAGCTTGCTCCAGAGTATAAATCCGCTAAACCGTGAATCCTCTGTACATCTGCTCAATCATCACCGTCATCACCGTCTTGATTTTCTTCGAAACGCAGGAGGCGTCTCCAGTCGATCTTGATCTTGAGATATTTATTAAGTGGAGAATGTTCCGGATGTTTTAGCCAGGTGTGTACGCGGCGTTTCTTGAGACCTTTTTCGTAGGAATGCTTATTAATGAGCCGGCGCTTGAGGTGAACGCCGAAGGCTGCGTCGTCGGGAACGTTCCGCGGCAGGCACTGCACGGTGTTGGGCACGTTGATCGGAACGTTGACCACTTGCCCCTTAATGCCGTACTGGCCGCTGCCGTGAGTCAAACGCCTGATGCTCATGAAGGGTAGACGAGCTTCGCGAGCTCTCGCCTCCGGGGTAGCTTGTTGTCTGCGTCGGCGTTGCCTTTCGCGGGCGAGAGTTCATTCACGTTCGTTTTCATCCATGGAAGGAAGAGAATGGGTCGTCTGGAACGCGCTTATTCTTCATATTTATCCCCCCCACAGCACAAACCAAGTACACATAATGTCTTACGGATGTGTAGCGGGTACCTCGCTTATCAGCAGAATGACGAATAATGACATAGTCGGCGCTTCCCCTACTTCATGAAAGTTACGGTGGGCGTGTAGTGGGTACTTTGCATACCTTGCATGTGCTGTGCCGTGACGGACACACGGACAGACAACGGAAAAGACTAGACCCTAAGGTGCTTCGCCCCTGAAATACAAACAAGGAAGGCTGCCGAGCTACGCGCTTCCTTGAGGCTTGTGACGAAGCTGCCTTAATATTGTTCTGAATATTCGGAAAACCAGAAGCAAGTGCTCCACAGGAAGCGCTCGAAAGAAAAAAAAACAACGGCCCGGGCCGCTGACGTCAAGGATTCCTAGAGTAGAGAAAGGGGGTGAGCGTAGGAGAGGATAGGGGGGAGGGGACGCGCATGCGCTGTGGGGGGTGTGGGACGCGGGGGCCGCTCCGTAGAGTAGCGGATTCCTAGAGGAGAGAAAGAGGGTGAGCGTAGGAGAGGAGAGAGAGGGGTCGCGCATGCGCTGTGGTGGTGTGGGACGCGGGAAGGAGGGACGGACTAAGCCCCCTCCAAACACATGCAAGCAAGATCAAGGAATGGGGGTCAACCTGAGCGACAGACACCACCTGCCTAGCCAATGCTAAGCAGCCTCTCTGTGCTCTCGGTCATGACCTGATGACTGTACTGGTTGACGGCCTTCATATTACTGTTCTGCTTCGCATAATGGATGCTTACATACTTCATGAAAGTGGCCGGACGCGGGAGGGACGGACATAGCCCCGAGCATAAGATGCTTCGCATCTAAAAAGAAGGGTGTCACATATTGGCCATGCTAATAAGAAACGAGTTCAGGCAGCGGCGACATCTTTTCTCTGCCCTCCCAGAGGCAATTATGTCAACCTTATCTCAGCACTCTCGTTTCAGGATTTATACTGGGCGATGTGGCCGTTGCCTCAAAGAGCGCCAGATATACATTGCAACAAGGTCAAACGTAGAACTAACGGTCATCGCGACACCGGAATGCGAAACTTGACAGCTTCAGCGCTATTGACAAGAATCACCATTAATGTGCGAGGCCTATTGTCGAGGTGAAGTAGTCATGTGATAAAGTTGAGTCATGGGACAATATACCGCCCCTAACCTTGACAGAAGAGAATATAACTACGTCTACGGCCAGCCAAGCCAACTGCGCAAGCTGTGCACCACATCTTTGAATATGTAAAAGTGACGACCGCATTCTCTTATTAAATTGAGGCGTAGGTTGCCGAAGGTGTGCCTTGTCCCAATTTCCAATCGTAGTGTTTGAAGTGCATTCTGACAGTCATTGAAAGAAAGAATCGTACATTGTCCGATACATCGCTTGTCGGGATTGAACTGCGAGTTCTTTATAGTTGATGGTTTCTGCTAACTAGACCCCCGTGCTTAGGTTTAGGTGGACGTTAAAAACCCCTGGTGCTCAAAATGTTTGGAGTCCTTTACTGCGGCGTCTTTCATAATCATATCGTGGTTTCAGGGCGTAAAACACAAAAAGTTTCTGCTAACTTTTCCATCAGTTGTAAAGCTGCTTTACATGTGAACAAATGTACAATCGGCGTCCAATGAAACACAAACAGCGAGGCGCGTGCCGCAAGCATTACAGAAGGTGTAGCGTGCGCCCTCCAGTCATCACCCTAGACAGGTCCGCTCCGCACATCCGGCCTGGCAGCACTGCGGGATTTCCCTAGAGTCCGATATTTTCGCTTCTGTTCTAGTTCTGATGTTCGAAACGAAGGCAACAAAAATAAAAGAAACTAAATGTGAAATAACCAAAAGCGCTCGGAACGCTCACGCCGGCCCCTATCATCACCATATCAGAAGTAGAACGCAAGCAAAAATATTGCATTATAGGGGCATCGCTCAGTGCTGCCAAAGCGGATATGCACACCTGTCAATGGTGGTGACTGCTAATGCGGAGCGCGTGACCTTTGCTAATGCTTAGGCCACGCGCTCCGCTGTTCGGAATTCATTTGACGCCGATAGTACATACACATTGTCAATTAGATTTTTTCGACTATATACTGGTTTCAAAGTGATTCATAAAAAGTTCAGAGTACATGTCTGTGTAAAGAATCAATGAAAACGAAATATTTTGAACATTCTATGGTTAAGTTAGCAAACAACTCTAGATCACAGTTTTTTAATGTGTTTAAACATTGGGCTTTGTAGTTCAAACCTGAATGCTCCTGTTAACCGAGATCCTGATCTATGCTGCTATTTCAGTCTCTACCATAAACGTGATGCGGATCGACGCATGGCAACGCATTTATTATCGCTGTCTTTTAACACATGAGGAATGCATTACGTCGTCTTTAGGAACTCAGCGTGAATTTTGATATATGATGAGACCACCGTCCATGAGGTGTTCGCACTGCAAAGTGAATAACTATGCATGTCCGAGTGGTCAGACTCGAAGGCAGATTACATGCCGTGCACGCTGCTAATGAGTGCTGCTATGCTACTCTACGTGGGAGTGAGCGGACAGCACTTAAATATTCCATAGAAAATAGAAATAAGTTACCTAAGCTTATACAAACGTACAAGGAAAACATGCTGACGATATTTAAAAGTAAGAATATAGGCCAATTTTCGTTTTTGATATCGTGAATACTGTCTATTTTATCTTTTTCACAAGGAAAATAGTTACAGATGTTTTGCAACAGTAAGTGCTAGGCCCGCTGGTGCCTTGAAGGTAAGCGTGGCCATTTTAACTGACATTGCACAACGTAGAATAGTTCCCTTTGGGAACTAGGATTGCATAACAAAAACACGTTGTCGGCAAAAATAAAAATCACAAATTGTATTATGCGGCGCACCATATGCTACTCTCCACATTTAGAACAGACTTATTGTCGGGCCATTGAAAGAATGATGTGGCAGTCACTCTTTCTGACATCTGTGCACCATGTGCAAACGAATATTTTCAAGAGAGCGACGAACATGCGAGCCAGCCTGCGCTAATCATTATAGCGGTGGCTAAATGCTTAGGTTCTGGAATTCTTCTCAGCGTTATCATTTTATTCATATTTCACCAGAAACTCCCATCGTCGACATTAGCTGGCCCTATGCCTCCGCCAATGTGGCCGGTCTCTGGTCCACTAACACAAGAACAAGTTAGGAGAGCGCAGGTCATAGCGCTACAGCGCCGGCAAAAAGCACTTCGACGAATGGTGCAAGTGGCACAACGAAAAGCGCTGGAAGCAGGACGACAACGACAACGGGAACTTTACCAACAACACCGACAGAGCAGACAATCTTGACGCTCTAAGCAGTTTAAAAAAGGGATGGAACCTCGTAACGGCAAGTATACGGCTTAATTTTTTTCTGCATCGGGCACATCTTCGCAAATGCTAGACTCACCATGCACGTGAAAGCTAGTAAAACTTATACAAAGGTTACTTTTCCTCGCGTACTTCACTACAGAGTTTGCTGTACTTCAAGAATAAGCACAAAAAAAAAAGAATTAAAATCTGGGTGCGCATTGCTTTATTTCCGTGTCGACCACGCCTTGCACCATTCTAAAAGCGTCGGTGCTAAAATAAGCATACACTGCCGTGTATCTGTCTATTTTATGATTCCGCACAGCGGCAGCATTTCAATGAGGGTGAAATGGCGTTGAAAAGAACACCAGTGCACGTTGGCGCACGTGCATGTGATCAAGCGACGCTATATTGCCGAAGAACTGGTTCTGAATGACATTTTCAGGAGAACTCAAGCACTGCCATAACTTAAGCTTATGAGTGCGAAGATCCGCAGGCAAGAACAAGGAAAGGACAGGGTGAGCGCGTACTTTAAAATGCATTTTTATTAAAACACAAACATATAAAAACGCTTACACTGGCGGCGGCGTGGACGCTGGCGCTCATCGAAGCGTTGCGCAGGAGAGAAAACTGGGGAGGCGCAAAGCAGGCAGTGATGGAGCGGTGTTTCCTACTGGAACATGCCAATCGCTGCTAATGGGCAATGAGAGACAGAAGACTCCGACTGGACACAGAGACCCGCAGTCCGCTTTTAGTTAACGCGCACGCTGCGAATTTTTATTGTTCAACAACGCACAGGGGAAATCTCCCACCGGCATCACCTTGCAGGTCAAGATTCAGTGCTATATATACGGGGTGGCCAGTGAACGGTTGTGCAGCGCGAGCAGTCGGTTTTTTCAACCAAGAAACTCGCTAGCAGACGCTGCCTGCGTCGGCGTCCCGAGGCGAGAGAGGGGGGAGCGTAGGAGAAGGAGAGTAAGGAGGGGACGCGCATGCGCAGTCGGAGTGTGGACGCCGCGGGCAGGGATGCCTATAGGAGAGAGGGGGGGAGCGTAGGAGAGGAGAGAGAGGGGGGGACGCGCATGTGCAGTGGCAGTGTGGACGCCACGGGCAGGGATGCCTAGAGGAGAGAGGGGGGGAGCGTAGGAGGGGAGAGGGGAGGCGCATGCGCAGTAAGGGTGTGGTTGCCGCGGGGAGGGATGCCTAGAGGAGACAGAGGGGGAAAGGAGGTTTTATATTTATTTTTTTTTTGAAAGGGTTTGAGCATGCGCAGTAAGGGAGGCTACGCCGCGCACCACCGGATTAAGCTTCGCCATAAGATGCTTCACATCTAAAATTCCCAGGCCATGATGCCATAGGAATACATGAGATAGTCGCCTGGGATCTTTTGACGGACCGTGTACGTTGTTTCATTAATAAATATTCCGTGAAAAGTAAGCGCGCATCTTGTAGTTCTATATTCTTTGACTGCGCTGTTGCTCGCTCACGAACATTAATTATGGCAATAGTCGAATGGTGCAGTCGTGGCTGGAACAGCCCGATTTGGTACGGACATAGGAAACCAAAGGACGCGCTAGGCTTTCGGAGCATCCAGCTGACTGCGCCGTATAAGCATCGCGCAGCAGACCATTACTCTGTTGTTCTGTGCCGTTCTGTTCCCTTTGTTTTAATCATCTATACATCCGTCGGTGGACATTTCTAGTGGAGCCGGTTGAAATTTTCGGGGGGTGTAACACTCGATTTATTTTAAACCGTTTTTTTGAAGGGCTGCTGCTACTATACCGCTGGTCTAAGGATAGAAAACGTACCACTTTTTCCAGCAAATCGCCTTCAAAGAACATGAAATCTTCGAAGAGATTATCTGAGGGTTCTGGGCGTACGCTCTCTTACGTCTTACCCCATGTAACCATATGAAGAAACACCAATAAATATAGCTACCCAAGCATATTGGGAGCGATATACCGGGCATGTGCAGCAGGGATTGCTCATTCGGGCTGTTAATCATGCTTACTAAGTCATTGAGAGCTGTTAAGTACGATTCTGTCGAAGCAGAGACACCTGTTGAAGAGCAGCGCAAAGCAATAAAAAAATAATATAAATGACCCCCCCGCCCAATTAAATAAAAACACTTAGGGTTCCTTATGCATACGCCAACCCCCCACTGACCCCCCCCCTCCCCCCCTTTGAGCACGTGGTTTTGCCCTGCCACCAGGGTCGGGCGCATGACAATCTTTCTACACCTCACCTGCGTCCGGGATCGGCCACCAATGGCAAAGGGACGATGTTATGCAATGACGTCATAATATGACGTGACCCTACATGAGGTCCTTATGAAGGCACAAAATTTTTAATGCGAAGCATTTATTAGCCCTTCAAAGGCACTTTGAGAGCTTATATCAACGTATCTATCTATCTATCTATCTATCTATCTATCTATCTATCTATCTATCTATCTATCTATCTATCTATCTATCTATCTATCTATCTATCTATCTATCTATCTATCTATCTATCTATCTATTATGCACCGCGTGACTTGCATATCTGGCGAATACGAATAATAGGTGAAGCGGAATCCTCTTAAACCTGAATTTCATCATTCGGTATGTAACGTACATCATGGTAACAGTAATTCACAAGGCCTAATACATGCGTCGTGAAGCCTTCATGATTCTTCCAAATTTCGTGAAATATAAAAAAAATGGGCATCGCATGAAGTGCGTTAATGAAACACATTAATGAAAATCGCTACACGCACAGCATATATGTCGGGACAGGAATGACAAAACAGGCTTAACACGTATATTGTGTTGCCTCCGTGCTTGGTGTACTAACATGCTACATACCAAAACGTACTTCACGCATGTAAGTCAAAGATGTAGTAATGAGTGAGGTCACATCCAGGGTTTCCGTTGCGTGGACATGGAATGGCTCCAGAGCTCACGTTAAAAGTAGCCAAAGTAGCCATGCCATTTTAAATTATTGCCGAATTTCTAGCCAAATAGAAAAGAAGCGGTATTAGCAACAGAGTCTTTATTATTGATGAGCAAATAAAACACTTTTGAATAAGTAAAATCAGAAGTTTAAAAAAGAGCCATGGCGCCAACCGGAAATTTTCGCCGCCAACGGGGTCCAAAAGTAGCCAATTTGGCGCAAAGTAGCCACCAACGGCAACCCCTCATCCCATCGTCTCATCCCATTATATAGATGGAATGACAGCCTTCACGTTTAATGACCAGAGGATACGCAAGTCATGTACGCCGTGACATGAATCACGGAAGAATAGATTATTGCGTTTGTTTCAATAGCTGGTGCATCTAAGCCGGCATGAGATATTATAACCGACATGAGATACATGCCAAACTTAGTACCACAGTTGCTCGTAGATAACTGACTCTAGTTTTCTAACTTCATACTAGTGTTTTGAAATGACAGCTACGGTTGGCAAAGTGCTTCTAGCATTGCCTAATACTAGGTGCTGCCTATTGGGGGCGAGGAGTTACGGAGTCACCCTCTATCGTGCCCACCTCTCTCTCGAGATAAGATAACACTGGCGCGTTGCACAAACCTATGTTTGGCTGTCGGCGCATTACGAAAACACCACGCGGAAGCCCTCCTGGGCAATTCTGTGAATGCTTCCGAAACGAGGGCAGTTTCTACAGTAAAAATATTAATCTTGGGCAAAAAGAAAGCGCCGCGATGGGAAATCCCTAAAATAGCTTCTTGCGTGAAAGGCAGGCAATTCTTGAAGGCGATCTATGTGACATACTCTTACATTGTTATGTCTGTATAAATAATGAGGCATTCCAGAATGAAGCCTTATTTGAGCGATCACATGGCCGCAGCATTCATAACTGCATACACAAGTAACCGCTGTTCCAATGAACGTTATCACAGCTTGGTGAAATTAATTTGTTCAAGATTTCAAGGACATCCGCGCGTATGCGGCCACTTGTGCGCACCGTCAGCTTTATATTTTTTTTTAGGTTTATCATTCCAAGTCATGTGGCGTAGCATTATTCACGGTCTCCTTGGCGAGAAATATACCGCTGATACTTCTTTTTAGATGTGAAGCATCTTATGGCGAAGCTTAATCCGGTGGTGGTGTGCGGCGTGGCCTCCCTTACTGCGCATGCGCAAACCCTTTAAAAAAAATAAAAATAAAAAAAAACCTCTCCTCCCCCCTCTCTCTCCTCTAGGCATCCCTCCCCGCGGCAACCACACCCTCACTGCGCATGCGCCTCCCCTCCTCTCTCCCCTCCTATGCTCCCCCCCTCTCTCCTCTGGGCATCCCTGCCTGGGCTCCCACTGCGCATGCGCGTCCCCCTCTCTCACCCCCTTCTACGCTCCCCCCCCTCTCCTCTGGGCATCCCTGCCTGGGCTCCCACTGCGCATGCGCGTCCCCCCCTCTCTCACCCCTCCTACGCTCCCCCCCTCTCTCCTCTGGGCATCCCTGCCTGGGCTCCCACTGCGCATGCGCGTCCCCCCTCTCTCCTCTAGGGCATCCCTGCCTGGGCTCCCACTGCGCATGCGCGTCCCCCCTCTCTCTTTCCTCTCCTACGCTCCCCCCCCCCCTCTCTCCTCTAGGCATCCCTGCCCACAGCGTCCACACCCCACTGCGCATGCGCGTCCCCCCCTCTCTCTCTCTCCTCTCCTACGCTCCCCCCCCTCTCTCGCCTCGTGACGCCGACGCAGGCAGCGTCTGCTAGCGAGTTTCTTGGTTGAAAAAACCGACTGCTCGCGCTGCACAACCGTTCACTGTCCATCGCGTATATATGGCAATGGATCTTGACCTCCAAGGTGGTGCCGGTGGGAGATTTCTCCTGTGCGTTGTTGAACAATAAAAATTCGCAGCGTGCGCGTTAACTAAAAGCCGACTGCGGGTCTCTGTGTACAGTCGGAATCTTCTGTCTCTCATTGCCCATTAGCAGCGATTGGCATGTTCCAGTAGGAAACACCGCTCCATCACTGCGTGCTTTGCGCCTCCCCAGTTTTCTCTCCTGTGCAACGCTGCGATAGCGCCAGCGTCAACGCCACGGCCAGTGTAAGCGTTAGCGCCCGCTGCTTCACATCTACACATGGTTCCCTTTAGCGGGAGATGGTGTAATTTTTTTCATTGAGTACATTCATTAGTTAAAGGTTTGGCAAACATGAGCATCTGCCGTACCTTCTCTTTAAACATTATTCAAACTGCTCCCTTTCCATTCCACTGAACTTGCCAGCATCTATAGCATCAAAACATCTACGGATCAAAGCTTAACACCATAGGCTTCGCGACTGCTGTTATGAAGCAGTCTACAAGTCCTAACACGTGGCACCGTGCAACGTGATGAGGAGTAACTTTTGCTGGACTAATTCTCCAAACAATGGTAGTAGACAAGGACATGCATTAATAATTAGCCGCACCTCAAATTGGAAATCACTGCAGCAAGTAGGTGCCAAGCGTTGTAAACCAAGGTGTAGCAATGTAAAGTTTTGGTGCGCAACGTTCATTGACAAACTCTGCAGCACTCTCAGTGACAAAATTGTGCCGATAGCACAAAAGGCGGGGTGCCTGTCTGACAAGAACTTAAACGGCTCCGTAGAATACACATTAGCTTGGAATGGGCAAGTTTGAATTTGGGAGCGAATCAGGCTGATTTTGGGGTCCAAATAGAGGAGGGCAATATGTGGCCCAACTTGCTGCTTCATTAGCAGGTACTCTGCTATAGACTCACGGAACATCGCTGCCCCACGCCGAAGCAGGAATCCTTTCGGAAGGGCTGGCTGCACGCGGGTGTTGCAGCCGATGGCTCTTCACCATCTCTAAATTCAAAATCCACGCTTCACGCAGCTTTTTACCAAGACAGCACTTGTGAAAACTGACATTGGGCTGCGTCGCGTACGTTTTTTCACTGCGGCACCAATATGTGGCCTACTGCATAAGGCGCCTTCGGAAACCGCGGCTGCATGTTGCAGGTATTTCCAGTTTTGTCAAGCGCACAGCCGAGGAGGAAAAGCCTCCAAATTTGATAGGAACCACAGAGCAGGTGGGGTTCTAAAATTTCGTTTACAACTCGTCTCGGTGCTTCCGAAGCACACAATGTCGCCGCTAATCCTGCCTGGCACGTCACGCCGACGGTGGCGTCAGCTTTTCCAGTGGTGGCCCTTTCGCCCGATAGTGTTGGGTGATGCTTGCTAATGCATACTACTTGAGGCTAAATGTGGCTGCTGTAATTCAGTGTTTCCTAATTTTGGCTCGTTGCAGATTGGTGGGTTATACTGACGAACTCTAGATAATGATGTCTTGTAGTCAAGTAGGCGTGCATTGTGCTTGCTGACGTTGGCTATCGTATAGTACCAACGCCTATTGCTGGCTTAGTTGCGACTGGTGTTGAGTAATCCTGAACAGGGCTTGCTAATGTTGCCTAGATTAGGGTTAGAGTCACCCTGTGCTTGCTAATGTCTACCAACTGCTGGTAATCGCGGAATAACCTCGCTGAAAATGAGACATTGTTGCTCAGTTCTAAGTGTCTCTGGTGAACTTCGGCTGACTACACAGTGGGGGCTTCAAACTACGGTATTGTTTGCATTACGGGCTACTTTTTGCCACTGCTAACTGGGGTTGGCTAGAAAGGGCTATTGTTTGTCACCTCTGCCATTTTCACCTACCACTGACTAACTCTCTGCAAGTGTTGGCTAGCGCAAGCTAATATTGGGCCACTGTCAGCTCGCGTTGCCTGCGGTCGTATATGTTCACTATCCGTTCTTATACAGATGTTACAAATATCAAACATGTACTATTATGACGATATACTATCATACACCGTCGAACGATGCCTATGACAAGAACGTCAGCGAGGTTCATTTCGTCGCATAACGTCGATGCTCGAAGTGCGAGGGATCCACCGGGATTTCTTTGTTTCCATCTTCTAGTAGCGAAAAAGCTGGCGTTTTTAAGATGGTGGGTTTAAGATGAATACGAAAACCTCCAGGTTAATAAAATAATTCGCTTTTGTAAGAACACCAGGTTCGTCATTCATTGTTGTCCTCCAAGCAAGGGTGCTGCGCGGTTAGGATTTGCACAATAAGATATGATTTATACATTATTTATTTAACACATACAAAGGACGTTTCATAATTTCGATGACAGACTTCGTTAGTGCGATGTTACGATGCGATGCGTTTATTTACAAGAGATGATGGATGCGAGAGCCCAGGGATCGAGCAGGTCACAGTCCGAGCCAGCGTCGTTCTCCTCTTCCACGCGTTCCCCCCAGTATCGTAGCAATTCCCCCTTTGCAGACGAAGCCCACCGGGCGAGTCAGTTTTCGTTGCGATGATGAAAGCGCTTGAGACGCGCAACATGGACGATGTTGGTCTTGCTTGAGCGGTGGCCACTAGACAAGAGCCGGGATATCACGTACGTGACATCGCTGAGGCGTTCCAAGACAACAAAGGGGCCAGTGTAGTTGGCCAGGAACTTCTGGTATAGGCCGCGCTTGAGAAGCGGTGTCCAAAGCCACACCAAATCGCCTTTCTCATAGAGTACGTGTTGGTGGCGTTCGTCGTAGCGGTTCTTAGAGCGTCTTTGGGAAGCGAAAGTACGAAGGCGGGCGATCCGCCGGGCTTCTTCTGCGCGGCAAAGGGTTTCAGCGAGAGTAGGTTGGTCAGTTTCAGAGAACAGAAGAATAGTGTCCAGAGCTGTGCGTGGCTGGCGTACGTAGAGCAGATAAAATGGACTATATCTGGTTGTCTCGTGCTGTGCCGTATTGTAGGCGAAAGTTATAAATGGCAAGACGGCGTCCCACGTTTTGTGTCCGGAGTTAACATACATGGAAATCATGTTGACGAGAGTTCTATTCGTTCGTTCGGTTACACCGTTAGTTTGAGGGTGATACGGCGTGGCGCGACGAAAATTGGACGTAGCAAGACGAAGGAGGTCCTCAACTACATCAGCAACGAACTGCCGCCCGCGATCACTGATGATGACACGTGGGGAACCATGGCGTAATATAATGTGCGACAGCATGAAATGCGAAACTTGAGTGGTCGTGGCTGCAGAGATTGCCGCAGTTTCCGCATAGCGTGTCAAGTGGTCAACGCCCACTACAATCCAGCGGATTCCGTTCGTTGATCGCGGAAAAGGGCCGATCAGATCAACACCAACGACCTCAAATGGTGAACCAGGGGGTGCTATGGGATGAAGTAGTCCTACTGGCTCGCTTGTCGGACGCTTGTAGCGTTGGCATTGTTCACAGCTCGCCACGTATGCAGATACACTTCGACGCATTTTCGGCCAGAAGAAGCTCTCTTGTGTACGCTGAAATGTCCTGGAAAAGCCCATATGTCCCGACGTAGGGTCGTCGTGCATTGCTCGAAGTACGTGACGCCGCAAATTTGTGGGCACGACTAGAAGTAAACGGGCGCCTTTGCCGGAATAATTTTTCTTGTAAAGAATGTCATCCTTGACGACGAAGCAGCGTTGACCGTTCGTTCCGGAGATAAATAAAGGGGCGAGGCTGCTATCACTGCGTTGCTCCGTGCGAAAAGTGGTCAGGTCGGGAAATGGGGCATCGACAACTGCTAAATATTCATCGAAGTTGTCTTCGTCACACGCGGTTGTCGGAAGGGGAAACCGCGAGAGGCAATCGGCGTCGGCATGACGACGGCCGCTCTTGTAACAAACTTCGAAGTCGTGTTCTTGCAATAGTAACGCCCAACGAGCAAGACGACGTGATGGGTCACGTAGTCCAGTGAGCCAACATAAGGAATGATGGTCTGTGATAATGGAAAATCCACGTCCATAGATATACGGGCGAAACTTGTGGACGGCGAACACGACCGCGAGGCATTCCTGCTCCGTGACAGTGTAGTTGCGCTCCGGTTTACTTAGGCAACGACTAGCATAGGCAACGACGTGTTCAACAGCTCCATGGCGTTGGACCAAGACGGCGCTGAGACCTACGCCACTGGCGTCGGTATGTACTTCGGTGGCAGCAGATGGGTCATAATGGCGAAGCACGGGTCCTGAAGTGAGAAGAAACTTGAGTTGCGAAAATGATGACTCGCATTCCGCCGACCACCGAAAAGGCACATCCTTGTTGAGTAGGCAAGTCAAAGGGTAAGCAAGGTCGGCGAACTTAGGCACGAAGCGACGAAAGTACGAGCATAAGCCCAAAAAGCTTCGCAACTCTCGTACAGACTGGGGTTGCTTGAAGCCGCTGACTGCAGCGACCTTTTGAGGGTCGGGTCGAACGCCATGCTTGTCAACCAGGTGACCGAGAACCAGAGTCTCACGGTTGCCAAAGTGACATTTTTTAGAATTAAGGGCAAGCGCAGCTCTCTCAAGGCAGGTGAGAACAGTGTCTAGGCGACGGTTGTGCTCATCGAATGTACGACCAAAAATTATAATGTCGTCAAGGTAGTACAGACAAACTTCCCACTTAAGTCCACGCAAAATAGTGTCCATGAAGCGCTCAAACGTGGCCGGAGCGTTACATAAGCCAAAAGGCATCACATTGAATTCAAATAGACCATCTGGAGTTATGAAGGCCGTTTTCTCCTTGTCATTTGGATGCATAGGGATTTGCCAATACCCAGACCTGAGATCCACGGAGGAGAAGTACGATGCAGAATGCAAGCAATCAATGACGTCATCAATCCTGGGAAGCGGGTACACATCTTTTTTAGTAACGGAGTTGAGACGTCTGTAGTCCACACAGAATCGCCATGTACCGTCCTTCTTCCGGACGAGAATCACAGGGGCGGCCCAAGGGCTACACGATTCTTGGATGACCTTTTAGATGTGAAGCATCTTATGGCGAAGCTTAATCCGGTGGTGGTGTGCGGCGTGGCCTCCCTTACTGCGCATGCGCAAACCCTTTAAAAAAATAAAAATAAAAAAAACCTCTCCTCCCCCCTCTCTCTCCTCTAGGCATCCCTCCCCGCGGCAACCACAACCTCACTGCGCATGCGCCTCCCCTCCTCTCTCCCCTCCTATGCTCCCCCCTCTCTCCTCTGGGCATCCCTGCCTAGGCTCCCACTGCGCATGCGCGTCCCCCTTTCTCACCCCCTTCTACGCTCCCCCATCTCTCCTCTGGGCATCCCTGCCTGGGCTCCCACTGCGCATGCGCGTCCCCCCTCTCTCACCCCTCCTGCACTCCCCCCTCTCTCCTCTAGGCATCCCTGCCTGGGCTCCCACTGCGCATGCGCGTCCCCCTCTCTTACCCCCTCCTACGCTCCCCCCCTCTCTCCTCTGGGCATCCCTGCCTGGGCTCCCACTGCGCATGCGCGTCCCCTCTCTCCTCTAGGCATCCCTGCCTGGGCTCCCACTGCGCATGCGCGTCCCCCCCTCTCTCTCTCTCTCCTCTCCTACGCTCCCCCTTCTCTCCTCTAGGCATCCCTGCCCACAGCGTCCACACCCCACTGCGCATGCGCGTCCCCCCCTCTCTCTCTCTCTCCTCTCCTACGCTCCCCCCCTCTCTCGCCTCGTGACGCCGACGCAGGCAGCGTCTGCTAGCGAGTTTCTTGGTTGAAAAAACCGACTGCTCGCGCTGCACAACCGTTCACTGTCCATCGCGTATATATGACAATGGATCTTGACCTCCAAGGTGGTGCCGGTGGGAGATTTCTCCTGTGCGTTGTTGAACAATAAAAATTCGCAGCGTGCGCGTTAACTAAAAGCCGACTGCGGGTCTCTGTGTACAGTCGGAATCTTCTGTCTCTCATTGCCCATTAGCAGCGATTGGCATGTTCCAGTAGGAAACACCGCTCCATCACTGCGTGTTGCGCCTCCCCAGTTTTCTCTCCTGTGCAACGCTGCGATAGCGCCAGCGTCAACGCCACGGCCAGTGTAAGCGTTAGCGCCCGCTGCTTCACATCTACACATGGTTCCCTTTAGCGGGAGATGGTGTAATTTTTTCTTTAACATCTCTTCGACCTGTTGAGCAATGACCTTGCGCTCTGCAGATGAGACACGGTACGGTTTCTGCCGGATAGGGTGAGCGGATCCTGTGTCAATCACATGACGGGTACGTGACTCAGGTACGCTAGTTTGCTCGTCATTCTGTGCAAAGTCGAAAACAGTGGCATGCTTGGCAAGGACTTTGACCAAAGCTTGGCGTTTTTCTGATGACAGCGACTTGTTCACCATGCTTAGAAAGTGGTCTTCTGTAGGGTTAGTTGCAGAAACGATGTCTACGCTCTGGTCGCTTAAAGATGCAATGAAACTACAGTTCACATTTTGTTCAAGGAGGGCCAACCGCATCCCACGGGGTAGCGTGACAGGTTCAGTAGAATAATTTAAAACCCATAATGCCGATCGCCGATCGCTGACAGAAAGAACGCAACGCGGCACGAGCACATTTTTCTTGGCGCAATTGAGAGGAACCGGCTCCACAAGAACATCGAACGTACCGGCGTCTGAGGCAGAGGTATCAACGGGAACATTTTTCAGCGAGTTGGGCGGCAAGATGACATCCTCAATGACGGTGACGGCTCCTTGGCAGCGCTCGGGATCATCAGTAAATGTCGATAGCGAAATTTCACCGGCGCCGCAATCTACGGTGGCACCACACTCTCGTAGAAAATCGATTCCTAAGATGATGTCATGCGTGGAGCTGGCCAGGACAGCAAATTCTACCTTGTACACCCTGTCTCCCAAAGTGACACTCACAACACACACACCGAGAGGGCACAGTGTCTCCCCACTCACTGCACGAAACGTTGCACAGCTGTCCCAGCGAAACATCACTTTATGTCCTAGCTGCAATTTAAAGTTAAAACTCATCACTGAAACAGCTGCTCCAGTGTCTATTAAAGCCGTTGTAGGCAGTCCATCAACGAGCACGGGGACCTTATTTTGCGTCATAGGAACGGGTGGAGGCATAGGTGGATGTAGTGAAAAATGTTCGGCGGCCTCACCTCCATTGGCCGCACCACCTAGTTTCCCGGCGGTGGGGAAGCGACGCGTCGACCAGGAGACGGAGAACGGAGCCGGCGAGCAGTAGGGGGCGTCAAGCTTCGTACGGAGGAAGGCGAGTCGCTGCGGAAGTTCTGGTGGAAGTTGTGTGCCCCACGCATGTCACTGCGGGCGTTTTGGTGGAAGCCGTTCCCAACGTACGTGTCCCGCATCGAACGCACACCACCGCGCCAGCTGTTTCGTCGAGGAGAAGCTGGTGGCCCGTCGTAGTGGCGCTGTGGTTCGCGACGCCTCTGAGCGCAAAATCGAGCCACATGTTCACGGAAACCGCAGTTAAAGCACACAGGGGCCTCACGCATGTCGCCAAACCTTCCACGAGGCGCCGTGTACCCATGATCGTCCCACGAGGACACCATTGCAGGTGGTTGGCTGAAGACGTTCTGGAGACCTCTGCGACGATGTAGGTTGTCGGTTGGAGGCTCCGGTGCTCTTGGTTGGGGCACATCATAAACCGTGGCATCAACGGCAGCACACATTGTGTCGTATGGCAGGGAGGCATCGCTGGCACGCGCCCTCGGCGGGGTGACATCACGTCGTCCAAGTTCTTCGCGCACGATTTGTCGAATCATTGCGGCGAGATCGCAGGTTGACGTTGGAGTGACGTCGACACTTGCAACGGTGGTGACGTTGGCAAGTCTGCCAAACTTGGGAGTGATGCGCCTAGCCTTCAGAGTCTCAAACGTGCGGCAGTGTTGGATTACGTCCGCTACAGACGCCAAGGTATCCTTGCCTATGAGGAAATTGTAGACGTCCTCAGCAATCCCTTTGAGGAGATGTCCAACCTTGTCATCTTTTTTGATTCGTGGGTCCACAGACTTGCACAATTTCAGTATTTCCTCAATGTAAGTTGTGCAAGTCTCGCCGGGGACTTGAGCACGCTGCATCAAAGTTTGTTCAGCGCGCTTCTTCTTCTTTGATGGGTCCCCGAAGCAGCTCGCTATTTCCTTCTCGAAGGCTTCCCATGTCGCTATTGTTTCTTCGTGGTTTTCGAACCACACCAACGCCGTACCTTCGAGAAACAATCCGACGTTGGTCAACCGAGAGGCCGGATCCCAACGATTGTATTTGCTCACCCGATTGTAGTGCTTTAGCCATTCTTCAACATCTTCTCCGACTTTCCCAGAGAAGGTTCGTGGCACCATTTGCTGTGGCCACGTAGCGCCAGACGCAGACCGCGTGTTGTCACCGTCAGCAACCGGGTCCATCGAGAGTGGCGGTAGTCCAGCCAGTCGGCGGCTTCGGCGTAGCTCGAGATGTGGCGCTTCTGTGATCGTTCGCCCGGGATCTCTCTGCTGTACCCAGCACGTCCACCAATCTTGTTACGATGCGATGCGTTTATTTACAAGAGATGATGGATGCGAGAGCCCAGGGATCGAGCAGGTCACAGTCCGAGCCAGCGTCGTTCTCCTCTTCTTCCACGCGTTCCCCCCAGTATCGTAGCAATATGATTTATACATTATTTGTTTAACACATACAAAAGACGTTTCATAATTTCGATGAAAAACTTCGTTAGTGCGCTAAGGCTTTTCACCCCAAATGTCGACGTGTTCCTGCCATGGCATAGTTCTTTGAAAAATAGATGGTAGGAGTTTAAAGGTACTGACCACGTTCAAGTGATCAGCTATATTGAGAAACACAGTGTACGTGGCAGTTCTTTAATATGGATGAAACAAGAACACGTTAGTTTCACTGGTGACTAGTCTTAAGTGGTTTAATGCTCACGGTCTTTAAATGATATGTAGAGCATTCTAGGCGTGGTTTATTCCATGAAAAGAGAAGCGCACAGAGAAGAAAATGCTTGTATTATAGCACCATTGCCCTGCTTCACTGTACCGTCAACGCTGGCAATATATCATTTCTCTATTTTTCACCAAAATTACGAAAGAAACCTTCTGACAATAATTACGTGTAAGTCGATAAGCCAGAGGAGCGGACTGTTAGCCGAGTTGGTAATTCATTACTGGTAAACTGCGCGAAAAAAACGTGGACAAAGGAAGAAACAACAGCACAAGCGCATAAAGAGCCCAGCGAACCAGTGATATACCCGTTTCTTCCTTTGTCCACGTTTTTTTCGCGTAGTTTACCTGTAATGATTACCAACTCGCCCAACAGTCCGCTCTTCTAAGTTATATCACTGGTTCGCTGGGCTCTTAATGCGCTTGCGCTGTTGTTTCTTCATTTGTCCACGTATTTTCGCGCAGTTTACCTGTAATCGATAAGCCAGTACCACTTTTTATGCAGTGAAACGGTTTTTGTTCAATGCTTTCGAGAAAGGAAATTTCTGACATGAATAAATCCAAGGCCCGCTACCGCCTTCAAAGTAGGTACGCTATTTTAACTCATATTGCACAACCCCCCAATAGTTTCTTTCTTTGTAATACGCTTCGACGACGAAAGCGCGTTATCATGGAAAATAAAAACAAGGATTTGCAATTTTCATGTTTGAAAAAAGCGCAAAAAAGAAAAAAACCATGACACACAGGCACGAAGGAGACAGAACGACGCGCTACAAGTAACATTTGCTAGTATGGTTCCCAGCAGAACTGCATTCTGTTGGGAACGATGCTAGCAAATGTCAACAATAAAAAAATTAAGGCATTTTCGCACTAGCGGTGCCCAGCAAGAAGGAAGTGTGCAGCGGGGCAGCCTTCTGTGTTTCTCCTCGCTTTTCTTTTTTTTTTTCGTCCTCTCTGTCTTTCTTATTCTCTTTTTCAGTTTTTTCTGTTTTTTCTTTCTTTATTTATATTTTTCCTCTTATTCCTTTTCTTTCCTTCTCTTTGCGTTTTTCGCTTGCTTCTTTTATTGCGATAGCAATTATATGGACATTCTCGGCTGATTTTCGCCGTCGCCGCCTGTCGACGCCGTCATGTCCCGGATATGTATATACATGTGTATATATAAAAAGGCATAAAGAAAAATTAAATCACCAGAAAAAATTCCAAATCACTTTAACGGGGGTTCGAACCAGCGACCCGTCGCTCCGCAGACTGCTGCGCTAGCCAACACAGCCACACGCCATGCTCGTGCAAGCGATATAACGGCGAGCTATTCATATGCACCATTTGCCGCTCGAGGTACGCAGATCTCGGAACAGTTTGAGCGTGTTTTCTATCACGCGACGCTTTTACAGTTTCTTTCAAAATGAAAACTGCCCTTGATATGTGCACGAAAAAAGTGGCTCCCTTCTGTACCACTCATGATGCAGAAGGAAAAAAAAAAGAACACCGGGCACACTTGGCATCAGACGCCACCGCGTGGCAGGAGACGCAGAGGGGTCATTCCACGTGCCGCAGTTTAAAAGAAAAAGAAGTATTAAATAGCGTCGAAAAGTCATATAATCATATAATCAATCCTTGGCCGATTCCCCTGGGTGGATATGAGCCATATCAGACGCAATAACAACGACAGCGTCGGCTTCTGCATTGTGGACACTCGCAGCGCGTTGCTCAAATACAAACACCTAACAACTGCGACAGTTGTTAGTTCACGCTTGACGTGTGTATACCTATGCGTCCTTTTCGAGCGTCCTTTTTTGTGCTGCGGTGGTGCGTTGCAAGTATCGAGCTGCTTGTCGTTCTTTCTGTGACAAACTAATTTCTTGCGATCGCATTCATTGCCTCGCCCTAGCGGCGAAACTGACTTCTTTATATTTTTATACGTGGTTTCGCCTGCCTTACGCCAAGCGACGACAGAATGCGACAGCCCGGGCCCCTAAAATGCCCCCCAATTCATATGAACATCAAGGCGCTCGAAGAATAAGAGGAATAAGACTCCTCATTTGGGCGAGCGCACGCTCATTATGTTACAGATGACTATGCCACACGTCATCAACGAGGCACTCAATGAACAAGAGGAAGAAGACTTCTCATTGGAGCGAGCGCGCGCACAATAGGTTACGTACAACTTGCTTTGCCTGCGTTATACCAAGCGATGACACTATATGACAGCCTGGGCTCCTAAAGTGCTGCATACTTAAAACAAAAGCGTTGTCGGCATGAATGATATGGTAGTTACTATTTATGCATTCCGTACATCATATTCAAATGAGAGGTATGAAATAAAAAGACGATCGCACGAATATGTCTATGTTACTCAGTATGGAAAGGGCTAACAGTTTAGTTTCGCCAATCCTTTTCTTTGCCATTATTTTGCTCCTAGTGAGCCATGAAATCCCATCGTGGACATTTGCTCACCCTACGCCTCCTCCTCGACCAATGTTGTCGGGCCCTGCACCGCAGAATAATCCTGTACGTTCGCAATATCAGCAACAACTGAGAGCGGTCGCTGAAGCTGTGATGCAACTGCGACAGTTGCAGGCATTACAGCAAGCACAAAACCGACGAATACTTGAAGAAAACCAACGGCGACAACGGAAACTACACCGAGAACAACAGCAAAGGAGACAATCATAAGGTACTAATTTGAAGACGCGTCTTCCAGACGGTAAGCGTATGGCTTGTTTTATCTCTTCTCCAAGCACATGAATTTTTCTAGCTATTGCTAGAACCAACATGAATACGGGGGCTGGTCAAATCATGTTAAGGCGACAGCCTTACCTGCCTCTTCAAGAGGAAATATTGACCGTTGGCGTCGGCGTCCCGCGGTGGAGTGAGCGCCAACACGAGTGTTACAAAAAAAAATTATCCCCCCCCATGAAGTCCCCGTACGACGCCAAATGACTTCACAGATCGGCTAAATCTGACGTCATTATAACGTCACCCATGACAGCGTAACATGATGACGTCATCACATGACATCGTTGCTTGGTCAATGGCGGGCCGGTAAATGAAATACCAGGTGAGGTGCTAGAAGATTGCAATGCCTTCCATCCTGGGTGCAGTGCAGAACCACGCTAGGTGCAGAAAGCTGTCGAAGGTGGGCGGGGGAGGATTAAAACTTCATATGAGAAGAAAATGAAGACGATTTTCGCCTCCGATTAGCCTTAGGCGAATGGATAAGGGACCCTGTTACTGGTATTCGTGCACTTTAAGACAGATTCTGTTGCATTTCAACAGGGCCGCACTGAAAATAAAATGTTTTAACGCGACAGCGTGAAAGAGCTCTTTTCGCAGAAATACCGGCGCCGGTGTCGGCGTCGTTGGTTGTGAGCGAAAGATCATCATCTTGTCCGTGACCGAAAAATTGAAAAAGATGCACATAAAATAAATAATAAAAATTTCCGGGTCCGAGTGAGGCTCGAACCCGGGTCGTCTGCGTCGCACGCAGGTGTTCTACCACATAGCCACGCCTCTGCTTTTTTCTTTCTTTCATGGTATTTATTACAGTGTGCGTAATATACATCCAAGCGAACAAAATGCTCAAGGGCGCCTCTAAAAGCGAACATCAGGTTTTGCACAGAACGAAGTTTCAAATAGCAAAGTTTCAAATAGCAATGTCTTCAAAAGGGAATCAGAGCAGTGCATTTCATGAAAAGTGGAAACCAGTCCGGCTGGAACTATAGCTGCTGATAAAAGTCTTTTAGCTGTAGAGCCATTTGTATAAAATGCAACCGTGATGATACAATTCGTTCCGCGTGTCTGTCTAACATGCGAGTTTTCCATAAACTGTGCATTCCCATTAGTAGGAGCATGTTAGCAGGCATAGAATTGCTTTTGGGTGGCACGAGATAACGTATGCTCTGAGAATTTAAATTGTTTTTCAAAAGCTCTTTGTAGGACGTTCCAAAAGAGGATGGCGTCTTTACAGCTGATAAAACAATGTTCTATAGTTTCTGGAACCTCGCAGAGGCGACAATTAATTGAAGATACAAAAATGCCTTTGCTGCTTAACCAGGTCTTTACGGGTAGCGTTTCTGTGTGCACTTTGAAGAAAAATGTTTTGGACATTGGCGGAATAGGTATTTTTTTCACACGGACAAGCACGTCATGTCCAGGTAGTCCATTATGTAGAGAGCGGTACAGTGGTGCAGGAAATAACATATCTAATATATCGTTATATAGATCTTTCCTTGAGCTTGAAAACAAATAATCATTAGAGAATCTGACTGTCAGAAAACGCACTGAATCGTACACTTCACGCATGAATCCTTGCAAATAGGGGGGCGAGACCCAGTTAGCAGACACCAATAAACTTGGCAAGGCCTCGGCGAGATTCACTTGCAAGAATGATCGAAGCAGCGGATGAGCACAGTCCCGAAAGTAGAAGAAACGAGACACCAATTATTTAACAAACAGGTGCACAAACCCAAGACCACCTGCAGAAACTGGCCTAAAAACATTGTCACGCCTCATTGGCTCATAGCTTGATGACCAAATAAAGATAGCAAATATTCGATGAAACTTTTGAATATACACCCTGGAACAATAGAGTAGTTGCAGTACGTAAAATATTTTTGTTGCCAGGAATAGATTACATGCTTTAGCTCTGCCAAAGATTGAAAGGTTATGGGGGATAAACGTCTGGGCATAACGTTTTAAGCTGGATACACGTTCTTTCCAGTAACGTGCACTTTTCTTATATGCATCCAATGGAACACCGAGGTATTTTGGTGGTACAGAGGACCATGCTATACCCTCGAAATGCGTTGGTTTATAAGTCCATGGGCCAAACCATAGCCCCAAACTTTTAGCAAAGTTCATTCGTGCACCAGAAATGGTTCCAAATTCTCCAATTGTGGACAGCACTGTTCTTATACTGGACATGTTTCTACAAAAGAACGCCAGGTCGTCCGCATACGCTAACACCTTCACCTCGTTTCCATAAACACTGAAACCCTGAACTTTGCGATATCGAATCACGCTTAAGTATAGTGGTTCCAAGTAAAGGGCAAAAAGCAGTGGCGACAACGGACAGCCTTGTTTCACAGAAGAGAGGATCGACACAGGCTTTGAAAGTTGACCATTAACAATCACACGAGTCGAACAATCATTGTAGCACAATTTTACGCCTTTAAAAATAGTGGAGCCAACGTTTGCATGATCGAGAAGGCAAAACAAGAATGAATGGCGAACCCGGTCAAACGCCTTCGCTAAATCGACTTGTAGCATTGCCAGTTGTTCATACGAGTGGGAACAATGTTCCATCACTGTGCGGGCGATGTGTATATTGGTTTGTATTGAGCGACCTTTCAAACCGCAAGTCTGCTGAGCACCAATAAGTATCGACATTGCATATTGTAGCCTGTTTGATAGTACTTTTGCAAAAATTTTATAGTCGACGTTACACAGTGTAATCGGTCTGTAGCCATCAACATGACGAAGCTTTTCTCTGTCCGAGTATTTTGGAATTAGTACAGTGTGACTTTTTGTAAAAGATCGAGGAAGGGTTCCCAGATTCATACTCAGTTTAAAAATATTGAGCAATACCGGGCATAATAACGATTTAAAGCTTTTTATAAAACTCGCCCGAAATTCCGTCGGGTCCTCAGGTTTTTGACACCGGTAATTGGTTAATGGCGAGTTCTATTTCTTTTATAGTGATCGGCCCACTGATGGACTCACTCTCTTCGTCAGTTAAGGGCTTCACATATGACAGAAACTGCGTTGCGAGATCTTCGTTTTGTTTTTCAGAAGAGCCGCTGAACAACGTTTTGCAGTAGGCTTCAAATTCCGATATGATTTCACTTGTATTAGTCACCAATGACCCTTGCGAATATAAATCTGGTATAAATTTGCTTCTTGCGTTAAGGTATTCATCAAGTAAGGCTTGACGTGTGGGCTCCTCGGAATGCAAAGTACGATTATTGCGAGATCGAACACGGGCACCTCTGTAGCGCATGGCCTCGTACCCCTGGAGTGCATATTTGGCATTAGCAATTTTTTTCTGTATAAGAACCAGGCATCTCACACTCCAATTCGTATAGGTTATGAAGAGTTTTTAGTAACGTCTTTTGTTCTAATTTTCTGTAAAAACCCCTCACAGACCCGATTTCTATAGCTACTGCCCGAACTTCTTGTTTGAAAAGTTCCCAAGTGGCCAGCAACGGTATATCAGCCGATAAACAACTCTTCAGTGCTACACGTACGCGCGCAGTAAACTCCTGGTCACTCACAACTGAAGAGTTGAGTTTCCAGAATGCCCACTGCGGCCTGAAATCTGATCGAATTTTGTTGCCCATTTGTCGCACAACAATGCAATGATCCGAGAAAGAAATAGGTTCCCTTTTGCACGTTAGGTCACGGGAAACAAGAGGCGCTGAAATATAAATGCGATCAAGTCGCGTATATGATGGTAAGCTATTCAGTGTCCCTATGTCAACAAGCCCGGTATTTTCAACTATCAGAGAGAGCACTTCAGCACTCCTGTTACTGCGGCTAAGCCCAGTACGATCGGATGGATTACACACACAGTTGAAATCTCCCGTAAGCAAAATGTTACGGTCAGACTCTAGCAAGGTGGCCAAACTTTCAAAGAAACTAGTGCGACGTGGTGTATCACTAAAAACATATACGTTAATTAGGCGCCACGGCAAACCATACAACATAAGATCACATTGTATAAGTCGCCCCTCTTCGTCAACACTGTAAGCTACAGAAGAATGTGGTAAACTCTTCCTAAGAAACAAAAGGCAGCCCGCCGAAAGGCCCACAGCGTGCGACACAAATACATCAAATACGGAGAGATATGGCCGCAAGGCCCTCTCCGTATCCACTTCACTCTCGATCTTCGTTTCTTGTACGGGGATGATGTCGAGGTGTCGGCTGAACAGCAAACGGCGGAGCTGCAGCTGCTTCTGCCTGGATCGTAGTCCGCAAACGTTGACCGTCGCAAAGGTGACTTTCTGGGGCTGCGCCATGGCGTCTATACAAAGTTTTATCAGAGTTGCATACGCCGGTCTGGTGGAGAAGGGGCGCGCGAATGCTCCCCGTCACTAGCACCAGGCCTCCTTGATCGTGAGCGTCTGCACTTTCCTGCGTGCTTTGAAGATCTCCGACGACGTGACTGCCTAGGGCCAACCGCCGAGTCACTTCCTTCGCTCGTCTCGGGGTTTTGCGATGCAAGGCGCTTACTGAAAGATGCATCGGTGGATCCTCGCACATCGGCGGCAGTCATTTTCTCTTGTGGTGTTTCTGGATAAGCATTACCGCCGAGGCTTTCCTTCTGAGTCACCACAGGTTCAGGTGCAGGGACCACTTGCTTCTCGTCGTTGCCTGTCACATCCGCGTTGCTTGACGCTGGTCCAGATTTCTCCGCTCCGGCACGGTCACTACCTGCTTCATTGTCGACCACACAAGGCTCAGTGGCCACAGCTCGTGGAAGGTCTCCCGTTGCGTCGAGGACTTCCGTAGCGTCCATGATGTGTTCTTGAAGAGCATCCTCAGGTGGTCGCATGCGGTGCCGCAGTTTATTTGCATACATCGCTACACATTCTTCAGCCGTATGTCCAAAGCGCCGACAATCGTCGCAGCGTGGTGTCCGGCAGTGTCGACGAATGTGTCCTACTCGGTTGCAGAGCAGACATAGAGGTGGTCTGCCAGGAATGAGCACTAGGCTTTGCAGACCGCAAACCGAGATTAGATGTGGGATGTCAGAGACACGGACTCCGTCAGCTAATGTTAGTACGATGTCTCGGTTAAGGGTACGCATCTGTTCCATTTCTGCCACCCTCCAAGTTTCCGCTGAAATTGACTTTATCTTTCCGAATGGTTGAAGGGCTTCATGCACATAAGCATCTTCCAGGCGTTCAGGGAGCCATAATAGCTTCATCTTGACTTCCGTGGGCTCAGGGTCTATCACGACACACCTGCGGCCTCAGACTAGAAATTCACCACATGTTACGATCTTCACTTTAGATATCGCTGTCCTGCAAGTAACCATCCAAACATGTGGCATTTGAAACTGTCCAATGGAGGATACGTCTGCAAGGTCTATGGTATTCTGGAGGGCATCTCGAAAGTCCTGCGCTCGGTATGGACGACCAGCAAGGTCTGCGTGCAGAAAAACGGAGTCAGCGACGAGCTTACCGGTGGGAAGACGGGGCAGGACGATACGGTACTCATTACTGCTGGTAGAAGCCTGAGCAGCACCTCGGCTTGAAGCCGATTGATCCTTTGTAGCGGAGAACATCAAAAACGCAACCGTTTGGTTTGGTTTGGTTTTCCTATTGATCTATGGGCAACCGTTCCGAACGGCGTCTTTGTCTTTCTCCACAGCCACACCTCTGCTTGGAAATACTGTGAAAATAACTTCCTCTGCTTGGAAATGCAGTGAAAATAACTTTCATGCTTCGCAAACGCAAGCGTCCTTTACATAGCCGTCGCAATATAACATGTAATATCGCAGTAATATTGCATGGTACAAGCGTACAATGCCATCGAGCGTCAGAATATGTGACTATCATAACGATTTCGTAGTTTAAAGCCGGCCACCCATTACAAAGGGCACACACCTCACTGCGCGTATTCCCTTAACAACACGTAGTGGGTGCATAGCAAGTATGCACTAAGTGGTTGAAGTAGGCACTCGGGACAGGATATCGCTATCGCGTTCAACTCTTAAAAGCGAAGATTAAGGGTTGCCCAATTTTGTGCCCTGATTTATGTCCGCGTAGTCTACGTCTTGCATCATTCAAGTAGCTTGGGCCCGTATTCTCAAACCAACCTTATCCTTATCTCTCATTTTCCTTATCGTTCTTGTGCCCTTAATGCGGGTTAAGGGCACAAAAACAGTAAGCAAAGCAAAACATTACTCCGGTTGGTTTGTAAATATTGATTTGATATTTGTTTATGTAGCGCGCTAAGGGGAAACAAGGGCTAAGTAAACTGAACGATAAGGTTGAGGTCGGTTTGTCAACATATGGGCCATCGGCAATTAACAGAAATGCACTGGGAGTAATAATCGATCGTGACTTGTCCTGGAGCCCCCACATCGCCTACATGAAAAAGAGACTCACCACGATCACCCACGTCCTAAGATTTCTTGCGGGAAAATCATGGGGTGCATCTGTACGAGCGATGCTGCAACTGTATATGGCACTTTTCCTCGGCTTCATGCGCTACAGCTTACCCGTGCTGGGCAGGACCCGAAGAACAAACGTGCGCATCCTCCAGTCGATTCAAGCTCAAGCCCTGAGAATATGTCTTCGACTTCCGAGATGCGCGTCCTCAGCAGCGACTGTCGCCATCGCTCGTGATCACCCGATCACGACGTGCATTCGAGTCGATGCTTTGAGAATGCACATTAGACATGCCGCCCGGATTCCATCACACCACCTTGCCTCACTTCCTACTTCTAGGCCACACTCTGCGTTCAGCAGTATTGTTGCTTCGCATAGCACACTGACTCCCGCGAACTTTACGCACGCAGCAAGACCGCCGTTGCCGTTGTGGTGTCTACAGCCACTGGAAGCTCTGACAACCATTCCCGGAATACAAAAGAAAAAAACAGTCGTCAAATTTGGCCCTACGACAAGCCACACTACTGTTCTTGCACGAAAAACACAGTGGACGCCTTCACATTTACACGGACGGTTCAGTTTCTTCTGCAAGCTCGGCAGGGGCAGTGGTCATTCCCGAGAACTCCATCACTATAAAATTCAAGACGTCGCACTTGACATCATCGACGGCTCCAGAACTGGCCGCCATCCGTGCTGCTCTAGAGTTCATAGCTGAAGAACCACCACAGGCATGGTCAGTCTTCTCCGACTCCAAAGCGGCCCTCATGTGCATAATGTCGCCATATCGTCATGGACCAAACGAACAGTTAGTCGCTGAAATAAGACTGCTTCATCACCGCGTCATAGAGAAGCAGCACAACGTAATATATCAGTGGATACCGGGCCATTGCGGTATCTACGGAAATGACCGTGCAGATGAAGCCGCCCGATCTGCTCATGATGCTTTCCATGGTGCAGCTATACCGTTATCAAGAACGGAGGCTGCTAGAAGGCTTCGTTCACTTGCACGTGAACTCACGCTCTCACAATGGAACTCGACGGAATTTTCCAACGCCCGTCTTCGCAACTTGGACCCGAACCTACAGCTCCGTCTTCCATTGGGAATAACTAGAGCCGAGGAGACGCTTCTGTGCCGCCTGTGGCTCGGGGTGGCCTTCACCAATGCTTACGCATTTCGAATCGGAATGGCCAGTAGCCCGACATGTAATAACTGTAGCAGCGAGGAGACAATCGCGCATCTTCTCTGTGAGTGCCCTCGCTTCAGTGCACCAAGAAAAGAACTATCAAAAGTGTTCGATAGACTTGACAATCGGCCATTCTCCGAGGAAAAGGTCTTAGGACACTGGCCGAAACCGACCATGGCCCGGAAAGCTTTGAGAGCGCTGTTGCGTTTCTTACGGACGACTAAACTCAAAGACAGACTGTAAGCAGTGCCGTTTCCCGTATCATTGTTCACCATTTTCTTTTCTTTCTTTTGACATCTCTCTTCTATCATCTTTTATTCCCCCTTACCCCCTTCCCCCAGCACAGGGTAGCCAGCCGGTCTGAGAACTGGCTAAACTCCCTGTCTTTCCGCTTTTCTTTTCCTCCTCCTCCTCCTCCTGGTGATTTAGAGACTGTTTTTTGCCTGTACCTTAAGCTACTGCTTGCGGGGATTCCCCTAAAAATACAATTGTATATAGTCTCTCGTCTGCGTCTCTGCGCTTGACAACAGGACAGCTCTTTGTACGTTGCGCGTTCAGCGATTTGTAATTAATGAGAATCGCTGCTATGCTTGCCGAGAAGCTAGTGGGTTGTCATCTAATTATAAGAACGTCATTACAAAGCCTCCCCACAATGACGTAAATACTGCTATGGCCTTCTACTTTGTCCCTAAAGTTTTTGCCGTTCACGCAATAACGAATCACCAGACACGTGTGCAGCAGCAACGTTTCTTGTAAAGCATCGAGTCTGCACAGAGGGCATAAATCTACAATGATTATTGATATTATACTTATTCACTGTCGTAAGTG